>CAJNIZ010043377.1:32751-54189 GCA_905231905.1 Symbiodinium pilosum
TTGCACTAGATGTCTTCCAGGGAAAGACAAAAATACGATGTAAATTACAGGCATTTCTACACTTTCATCAATTGATCTACCTACTTACCCCATTTTGCTCCGGAGAACCTCAGCCGGAGAGCGTCAGGATTTAGGGTTTAGGACATTCCGGGCAAAAGAGGACTTTCCGGGCACCTGCCCAAGCTCCTAGCTCAAAAAGGCTCAGGGTTGCCGTTGGCATGTTCCCAGCGTTTTGGACTTTTCAAAATCTGTTTAAGCTACAACTCCCGGGTCACAGTAAAGAAATCCTTCCCAGACCAGGGAACATGGTTCCGCAACTCTCAACCCTAAACCCCTGCCCTAAACTCCAAGCCCTAAACCCTAAACCCGAAAAGAGAGGTTGGAAAAAAAAACAACATCCTATAGAACACCATGATAGGAGCTGCCATTTTCTTTTCCATTTGCCCTAAATTCACTCCCCCAGTCCCCATGACGCGCCAGCAGGGATCAAAGACTTTAAGTGTGTACCCTTATTAGGGTTTAGGGTTTAGGGCTTAGACTTTAAGTGTGCGCCCTTAATGTTTGTAACCCAGGCTTTGGGCTTTGGGCCCCAAGTACCCTTATGAAGCACCATATTCCATGGTCTAGGGACCTGTACCCAAGGGTACAAGCCCTAAGGGTACAAACGACAATTCCCTGAAGGGAGACTTACCCATCCTAAACACTAAACCCTAAACCCCTAATCCCTAAACTCCTAGGTTCCTGCTACCCCTCACCATGGCCTTTGATCTGGATGTGTCGCCCTTTTCGCAAGACGCACCTGGGGCATGTTTTAGGGTTTATAGGGTTCATAGGGTTTATCGGGTTTAGGGGGTTCAGGGTTTAGGCGTGATAGGGGATTCAGGGTCTTCTGGTTGTTAATTTCTTGAACTTGTGGGTAGTTTTCTTTGTACCTCGAGCCTGTCCCCCGCTTGACTAATAAATTCTCACCCCCCTTCATAACGGACATCCCTACTATACGTTATTAGGGATGTCTATTACAGAGCCATTACATATTTGGTGGGATTATTGAATGGGGAAAGGATTGATGTTTGCAAGAGGTCTCGGGTATGACATCGTGACATGCGGGCGTTTTGGGGTTTAAAGGCTTAACTTTTGCCAAGCCTACACATTGCTTGAAAACCTTCTTGCGTTCAGATCCTTTGCAAATCGAATTTTCTCCTGCCCTGGACCCGCTTGCTGCTTCGGTGTTTCGGGCTTCATTTACAAACTCCAGACTCATCATCTTTGGAAGTTTTCGCCAGCCTGTTTCTGAGCGTTGGACCCTCCCCCCAAAGCCCTAAATCCTAAACCCTAAAGGGCATGTGTCCCTACCCTTGACTAATGAGAGCTGACCCCGTTGTCTGTTGCCCCAAGAAGTATTAGTTGCCTTGCCGGCCTTAGAATCCTGACACGAGTATAAGGTAGTTTCCCTAAATAGGGGGACCTGAATATAGACCCCAAAAATACCATAATCCATATTATGGGGACCCCCCAAAAGGTATCTCTAATTTTGGGACGCCTCCATAACCAGGTGTTAAGAATTACAGGATTCCAAGTATCAAGGTCAACCCTAAACCCTAAAACCTAAACCCTAAACCCTACACCCTAAACCCTAAACCCTAAACCCTAAAACCTAAAGCCCATACAGCACCTCCCCGCACCGAGGCCGTTGGCGGTGATATCATCTTGCAGATCCTGGGTTGCTGTTAAGGAACTCAAATTAAGTTACCATAATGGGTATATATGGGGATACGGGAAAAGAAAATGGAAACTACTATAATGGGGTTATATAGGGTTCAGGGTTTAGGGTTTCAGTTACCATAATGGGCATATATAGTAAATAATAGGGTTTCCCCAATATAGTAACTGAATTTAAGTTCCTTAACAGCAACCCAGGATCCTGGCGCTGACATCTCTGATCTTCTGGCCACTCGCCACTCGTCTGCAACATCTCCGTGGGGGACGCAACTTCATACAACCCCTTCTGCTCTGCAGCAAACTTATCAAGAGCTCGCTGGGCTGACAAATCAGGGCAACCTAGTAGTAGCAGCAGTAGTAGTAGCACTAGTAGCAGCAGTAGCTGTTGTCGGCAGCGGCTGCAGCGGCTGCAGCAGTACTTAGAGGGCAACATGGCACAAGAAGCACTTGAATTTTGAAAGTATTACCAAGTAGTAGCCCCGCATAAATCTGGGACTGTCCAAGCTTCTAGACTCATGAGCCGTATGATCCACCAGGAGCACGTCTGCGCTTCCTGTTGCAGGGTTTCGGGATGTTGTAGAGGATGATAGAAAACGAGTATGAGGGCTGTTGTAGTTGCTCCTGATTATATGAAGCCAGATAAGAACAATGTTCTCATCATTAACCGTGTGTGCCAGGGCGACGGCATTCAACCGAAAAGCCTGAGCAACTCTTGTTAGGACCCTCATCTTAAACTCGAAGCCCTAAATGGTGCAAGTGGACCTGCAAGTTCTCATAGTCCGTAGGGACCTTTTTCAGGACGCATGCAGTCTTGTACTTCTGCTGATGCAAATGAACGGTCTGTCATGATCTTGCAGAAGGCCCTTCTTTCAACTTTCCCACTCCGCTTTGGGGATCCTTAAAACAAACACGCCGTCAGGATATGGTCATGTCCTTCAACACAGGCTGGGTCGACAGTGCTGGGAAGTTTGGCGCTGCCAGCAAACTGGAGAACACTAGCATGACCCCCTGAAGGACTGCAGTCACTGTAAGATAAAAAAGTTTGTAATTATGGGCTGCAGTTTAAACTCCTTACAGGGGTTAGATAGGGGAGTATACTGGGTATTGCTAAGGGGGATACTAGAAGTCTAGACTATAGCTCACAATATGAGCTATAGTCACAGGGTCATTGTTTGTTAGCATCCCCCGGATTGAAAGGCGTTTGATTAGGTTTAAGAGTGTCATTATTCACATTCCTTTCGCTATTCGTTCAATAACATTTGCTCGAACTGTCGTCTTTATTGCTTTTTACGAGTACTATAGTACTTTCGAAAGCTTGTAATCCCTTATTTGGTAGTTTCCAGCAATAGAGGGACCCCAGCTCTCAAAAGCAGTTTCATCAAACGACCCTCTACAAGTGTAGTGGGGACCTGCCTCAAAAGCTTCAAGCACGTACGCGGAGACCCCTTTCATTGTGTTGCGGCATTGTTATGGAGACCTTGGCACAAAAGAGAACGTCAAATAAATTCACCCCAGAATTTCTACCCCTGCACTTGGCAATATAGACCCCCAACTAGTATAATCCTGATTTTTACCCCCCAACCCCTAATGTTTGAAATCTCCCAAACCCGATACATTCCTGCATAATCCCAGGTTCCATGTCATTGTAAACGCCATTGCGCACCCGCCTGGGCTGTTGGGTGCACAGAAAGCGATGAGCGGGTGTACATAAACCCAAATTTCTTAACCCGTATATCTCAAAATTATAACCCTTATTACGGGGATGGGCAGGGGGGAGGGGGAGGGGGGAGGGGAGGAGGGAAGAACATCCGAGCCATCAAATTCATTTTGGGCGGCAGGCCTGGACTGGACCGCCCACCATTGGAAGGGGATAGGTGTGTTTCTCCATTATAAGTGTATATCCCTTGACCCTACATAGTCCCCATGTCATCCTTCTATTTCCACCATATCATCCCTCACAGAGACCCTAGCCCTAAACCCTGGTATATATATATATACACCTATATATACCCCTAAACGCTAAACCCTAAACCCTAAACCCTGACCTATTATATATATATATATATAGCCCAGCAGGTTTCTACAAGAAGGGTACCTTGCAGCTCAAGCGGCGAGCACCTTCACCTGCACTCAAGCCGTGGATTTTGGGATACGATTTTGTGGTACGGGAGAGCCTAGAAATAGAGTTTAGGGCTTAGGGTTTAGGGTTTTAGGGGGAATGTGGAAACAAGGGATATGCAGGATATGGGGGTCCTTGCTAGGACACTCCTCTTCAGGCTTTGGAGAGGAATGCTCGTGAGAGTAAATGTCTTGGCGATTGTCAGGATTTCTGGTTCCCAGTCCTTTCTATAAAGCCCTAAACCCTAAAACCCTAAACCCGAGGGGGGTTCCCAAATCACCTTGTCTAGGCATACAGGCGGTGGTGTGTTCGAGCATATCGATGGCCCGGGTTTTGAGAACTACCTATTCGACTCATGTAGCTTCCAGTGTTGAGGATCCATGTTTCTTGTTCTGTCGGTGTCCTGTTCCATCATGTACACAAAGTAAAGTTGGAAATGGCAGCCAACAGAGATCTGCTGTTTCGGAGAGCTTGCCATCTCGGTCTGCAGTTCAAAAGCGTACTGATCATTGGTAAGGGGTGAACCCCGGAATTTGAGCAGCACGTCATGTAATTATGCACCTTTGGTTATTGGCAAATTCATGGGTGGTTGAAATTGGGAGATGTTAAACGTCATGTAGGATACGGATACTCTCAAGAACCCAACTTGTAATTCCTTGTTTCGAAGACCCACAAGAGCAATCTGGTGCATCAGCCACGAAGTCGCAGCACATCACCCTCCGCCACGCATCTACAGCCTTTTTCCAGACGGAATTCCCAATTTTTTTGGGGGTGAGCTCCCAGATCACAGGAGGATGCACAAGGATCTTTGCCCTAAACCCTTAAAACGTAAACCATAAACCCTAAACCAAGCCTTCCTCGTACCTAACCTGCCAGGCCATCGCGGCAAACTACTTGCGGACGTGGCCCCTGGTCAGAAGAATTTTGCACAGAGGTTGGTAGGAATCCTGATTCCCTGTCCTGGCATCTTCTTATGGTAAGTGTCTAACAAGAGCCTAACGTGCAGGTATTCCTCACGAGGCCCTCGGAAGCCAAAATCTACCAGCATCTTTTTGTGGTTCGACCCAGTTTACAGGATGGACTGAGATCCTAAGCACCGAGCACACGCTGAAGTCTCCAAGCTCAAAGTATCGAATCCTCGCCCCAAATTCCTACAGCCGCAAAATATCAAGTCCTGATCCAGGTTCGTGTTTGATGTATGTGTACTGGCTGTGGACTACGCTGCTGGCTTCCTAAATAACGTGTCCAAGGACTGCCAACAAACTCTTGCATGAGGGGTGGGGATTTAGGCGCCTAAACTCATAGGATTGAGGTGGTCTGGAACAGGGCGTGTTGTGATGGGGGGTTCGATTTTGGGGTGGCGTGATCCTGAACGGAACACGGATGAACTGAATAACCTAGGATTAACTCAGGCTTGTTTTGTCTTGATTTCGCTCTCTCACGCACCCTTGAAAGCCAATGTGCACCCCAAGAGTACTGCTGCTGCTTAAGAAATGTTCGCAGGGCGAACGGTTTTTTTGTGGATTTTGGCTTCCGGACATCACACGAGTAGCCAAGGATTTGGGGTCGACAGTGTTGGATGTAGCGCGTGCCTCGAAATCCTGGTTCCATAGACGAGCCTGCAAGTGGGATGATGTATGCAGATTTTACTGATAAAGGGAAGGGATCATTTGTGACCTTGTGGTTCAGGACCCTGATCCTAGTCGACCACGACCAGCTCCGCTGAAGTAAACGGCCCTACTCAGCCCTAATATACCATAATATACCAGAATAAACAATAATATACTATAGTATACATAGTATACAACAATATACCATTATATGCTATAATATATCATTGAAGCCTTCCAACCTGCAGTCCAATACCCAGTTGATGGGCGAGGAGCAGGGAGACCTGTTGAGGCCACTGCGCTCAGCGCGGTACTTGCGCCTCCTGAGATGCCTGGATACATAGGGTTTACTTGGAGGGTCAGGGGGGCTTAGTAGCCAGGTTACTAATGTAGTTGGGGTTACTTTATGGATGCAAGGGGGTATTAACCTACTTACTAAGTCCCCCTGACCCTCCAAGTAGGGTTTTGGGCATAGAAGCTCACGAGGGATTTGTAGGTGAGCTATGGGTACCGTTTCAGGGGGTCTATGGGGATTCTGCAGGGGGGGTACATGGCATACAGCTTGCCTGCCCAGACAGGAGTACCTTGAAGGTAAATGTTGGTGCGTCTTTGGGGGATTTGGTCATTATGGAAATTAAGAGCTGAAGTTCCGAAGAGAGCTACAAGGTTCCTGAAAATGATTNNAGCTGAAATTAGAATTTCTACTGGGGTAAATGCTACAAGAAGGTTGTGGGCACGTGGGGCCGGACCTGGCCTGAATAAGAACAACAAACCCAAAAGCTTGCTTCAAACGCAGAAGCAGAGGCCTCATGAAAAGGTTGGGCAGGCTCTGAATACACGGACCTACGTTGTCTTACTGGTGGTTACTAGGGAAGAAAGAAGTATAATCCCTATGATATTATCAAAGTATGCTGTTATCCCCTTCCGCACCTCAGTAAGTTGTATGCTGCCCAGCTCTTCTTCCACAGTCCTAGGGGCTTCCTGACACCATATGAGGCATTGTCTGAACTCCTTAAAGGGTGTATATATAGGAGATTATATGGGGGAGTATCATAGGGCTTATTAAGGGGGATGCTAGGCGTTTAGACTATAGCTCATATACCCACAAGACCTCGTTCCAACAGTTTGAGCTCAGAGCAAGTTTCCACAGTTCCCAAAGAGCCTTAGGAGTATGCAACGGCTCCTTAATTGGGGGTCTTTGTTTCGAGCTGCTAGGCACTCCACAGGTGGGTTCAGTCAGGTTTTCGCAATAATCTTAGAAATCCTTTTGCTGTAACTTACCTGGCCCAGATACAGTCAAATTATAGGTCACCTGGTCCACACTTTGTTTGTTTTCCAGCAGTGGTGGATCGCTGTCTACCATCCCCATTTCCGGTCTCTGGAAAGTTGCATAGCCAGGAACTCTACGGATTCTGCGAATCTTCAAAGCTGGCAAAGTCAACGTCATCATCGAGAATCTGGTGCATCAACGACTTGATTTAGTTGATTCGGTGAGCATGAGCTTGCCCTAACAACCTTCTACATAAGCCTGAGAACATGGGCGTATAGTCCTGCAGCTCCTAGAAAGGGCTTCCCCTGAACTTCTTTACTGCCTTATGCCCTAGTGAGCCCTACTAAGCAAGCACAGAACCCTGAGCCATGTTGAGCTCAGAGAGATAATATCTGATCGAGTTTCTTCTTGGGCTTGGTAGGGAATAAGGAAATAAAGTATAAAGGATTTACAGAGGGATTGTATTCTCGTATTCCTTACTAAGCCACAGGAAGGTTTAGTGCCTTGGCTGGGGTTGCGCATTGGAGTCTGACAGTCTGACTTGGAAGGTGACAACAAGATGCTTTCTCCCATAGAGGCCCTAGATATCCAAAGAATATCAAAGAAGGAAAGAATTCCCCTGCAGGTGATTTCCATGGGACGGCAGTGGCTCATACTGTTGTTTACCATTGGCCGGATGCTGATGGTGATCGGAGGCGTCACGCATGTTCCTGGGTTGCCGTTAAGGAACTTAAATTAAATTACCATAGTGGGTATATATAGTAAATAATAAGGTTTCCCCAATAAAGTAGCTTAATTTAAGCTCCTTGAATCCCTATATAATCCCAGTTTCCATTTCATTTTCCATGTTCTTTTCCATTTGATTCTCCATTATAGGGGGATAATATAGTAACTTAATTTAAGTTCCTTAATAGCAACCCAGGTTCTTGCCTGCGTCTTCTTCGTCGTGGGCAAGGCTGGAGCTGTGACTGGCAAACTTTGGGCCCTAAGTCTCCCAAACCCTAAACCCTAAATAGTAGTTTCCCAAAATAAGGGGACCTCAATCTAGACCCAAAATACTATAACCCATATTGAAGGGACCTCCAAAATGGTACCCCTAATTTTGGGAAACTCCCTAAATAGTAGTTTCCATTTTCTTTTCCATTATCCCTATATAACCCCTATAATGTTATCTACTTAGGGGGACAGCCCTTACTCCATAATATGGAGACCCAAAGCTACATGAAACATCTCAACACTGAAACCTTGACCGGCCGGAGCCGTCCTCTAGCAGATCATGTAGGGCAATGTAGGGCCCGCCATTCGTTGCCACAAGAGCCGTTGGTTTCTAGTAAAATTCGTAGGAGGCTCATGGAACGATGATTCTACAATGCTTGGGAGTGTGCGCGCGTTTTTGCAACAAAAGCCAGGGCGCAGAGGAGGATGAAAATCTCCAGATGGGCAGTTGGACCTCAGGATGCACTACGTCAACACAGCTCAACATCGTTTTTCCCCAGCTATCCGTGAACTGCTGTTCTGGTGGGATTGAAAACGATGCCCAAGTTTGGGCACCCAGCAATTCATAGTTGCTAAGCTCTGGGTGTCAGAGTTCAGGATCATGCTCCATCAAATAGGGTGAGCTTTCCACTGGATCGCGAAGACTGCAGGCCAAGGCGGCAGCGGCACTGACCTAGCTGTGGCTACCTGTGTTCTGTATTCCAGCACCGATAGGATTTGGTTACTGCAAACGGATTCAAGCACTTCGATAATCATGTATCGTTGTCGTACAGAATGTAGCCCAAATATGGGAGCTGAAAGGGCCTTATCAAGAAGTCTCCTGTGCAAGCCCTTCTGCTGGTGATAATTACTTGGTAGAGCAATATACCCCCCCCCCCCCAAAAGCACAAAACAATCAGCCAGTAAACCCCAACAGCTGAAAGCTGAGGATCGAAATCGCTGGCATAGCAGATCAGGGTGTGGGCATCCAGTGGCCGAGCTTCTTTATGAACTGTCATTGCTGAAGGTCTAGGGCTATAGAGAGTGAGGCTAGGTTTCTGATCTGCCGTGGTGAGTGTCTGTAATCAAGCACACAAACGCTAACAAATTTGTTGCTGTTTAGCAGCTGCTTATCATCAGGAAGTCGTTCGGTACATTAACTTAGCTTCCTCAGCAGCAACGCAGCAAATCGTGGCTCGCGCTCATTGTTCAAGTGCATTCTTGGTCCCTTGGCAGACACCGTGGTAGCAGCAGTAGCAGAAGCAAACTAGACAAGAGTGGAGGTCAAGATCTTGCTTAGACATCATACTTGAAACCGTCTTGGGCAGATGGACATGCTCGATGAAGTCTCAAGACCCATTTTGCCCTTGCAAGGTATACCCACTGTCCGGCTCCCCATTCCAAAACTTTAAATCTCGAGCCCTAAATCAGATCCCTGAAGCTATATGACCCCAACCTACCATACGCTAAACATGTGTTTCCAGTTTATTTGCCATTAACCCAATATAACCCCAACATACAATAGTAGTTTCCATTTTAATTTCCATTAACCTAACATAACCCCAATATACTATAGTAGTTTCCATTTTATTGTCCACTAACCCAATAAAACCCCAATATACTATGTAGGTTGTATAGATTCAATAATATTATAATAAGATCCATATCCCCCATATTCTATTTACTGAAAGTATGCCCATTTTCTTTTCCATTACACTAAATCCCAAACCCTAAATCCTAAACCCCAATAACCCCCCCATAACCCTATAGTAGTTTCCATTCTATTTTCCGTTATCCCAACAAAATCATTACATACCCTATTACAATATAGTAGTGTCCATTTTATTTCCATTAGCCCAATATAACCCCAGGTATGTGCATTCCATTGGGTGGATCGTCCTGCCTCCGGCCCCACCACAGCTGGACCCCGCCACTCTGCCATGTTGGCTGGCAGTTTCCCAAAATTAAGGGTACCTTTAGAGGGGGATTATCAGGATTAGATACGGGATATATAGGGTTTGGGGTTCAGGGGTTCTGGCAGTTTCAGACTTGTAGGGTTTCGACTTCCGTAGGGTTTTTTTAAAACACAGGGTTGGTACTGCTCAGAGTTTTGGGGGTTCGGGCTGGGAAAAAATCTGGTGTTTTCATAGGTACAAGAAAGTCTGCCAAACGCCCTTCACTAGAAGTTATGGCTGAAGGATTCGGCTGTCGCTCATTGCTCCGTGGGTCGCCTACCTGGTTGCTTCTTAACTGTAGAGTGTAACCATAGCTCTGCCTACTTTTAAAATTCACGTCAAAGCAAACTCTTGTTGAAGTTTCGAAGTCTAGTTAGAGTCTTTCAGTCAGCAGAGATTGACGGGTTCACTGACCTGCCAGAGCCCAGGCCTTCAGCTAGGCGATGTTTTGACCAGGCAAAACCCGGACCCAGAAAAAAGTAAGCACCTCCACCTGTTACTTGTACGTACTGCTGCATTGGGGGAGCGGAGTTGAAGCGCATTGAATCCTATGTGGAAGAACAAGGAAGGGCTGATAGATGTGAACTTGGGGTCTCTCTTTGGAGTACTTGAAATTTAGATGCTGGTGTTAACGCCCCGCCTTCAACCCAAAAGGCCCCAAGTTTTGGGACCTGTCGCGTAAGTTGTTATGAACTCCCAAAACAAAAAGGTCTTTTGAGCATCTACAGGTTCATGGAGCACAGCAGAAGTGCTTGGAGATGGTTGCCTCCACCCACCCTGAGCCATATTTGAGGCCAAACTTGCCAAGATGTCCTAACTTCCACACCTTGATCTCAACGCCTTTGAAGCAGCCCTGAACTGAAACGTCTTAACCCAAAGTCAAAGTACCAAACCCCAAGCCATTCGAATCTTCTTGGATTGTGCCTCATTGCGGCGCTGCCATCACGAGACCCATGCACGAGACTAGTAGAGATACTGTGCTTCAGAAGAGGCTACGTACGGGGTTTTTGTTTTTCACACGCGGATCTGTCCACTTCTGGCGTAAGTTCGCGAACCCAACCCCAACCGCAACGCCAGTGTTCTTGAGGCAAGTGGGCTAGAGCATGTGGCAGCGATCTTGGTATTCGTGCTGACGGCCGCTGGGTTTCTGCTCAGTTCCCGGTGCTATTCAGGGTGCACGGATGCACCGTCACAGCCTGGATAAGCGAGAATTACAAGCCGCTTCAGGAAGGGTTGGGCAAAATGATGTGTTCCTTTGTCGGCCTGCTGTGACAACATATATATTTCAAAACACGAATAAGACGGTCGCTGACTCCGAGAAGTTCCAGGCGACGGTATCAAGGTAGAGGAGGATGTGGCACTTATCAGCACCCCCCACAATTTCAGCAGTAGCGAACATCTTAGTCCATCGCCTTCTGATTACTGAACACCTCCCTCCCCAAATGATATCTGATGTCAAATGTTCCTTGAAAGGAGACTTTCTAATAATAACCCCTTTACAATCCTGAAGCGAGATGGAGCTTTACTTGTACTGTTGATGGAGGAAACCCTTCGCAATCTTAAAGCCCCCCAAACCCTGGCAATTGCAGTACTTAGGGACCCTATAGTCCAAAGGTGGTGCACAAATTTTTCCATCAGCAGTATGTACTTCGGATCTAGAGTTCGAGTGCCGTCGAGGGACTTCCAAGCAGCAAGCCAGGAACTGTCACCATTTCATCTATAGTCTAAACCCCTTAAAGGGGGTTGTATAGGGGATGATATAGGGGACTGTTATAGGGGTTTTGTAAGGGGGATACTTGGAGTTTAGACTATAGGTCCTTTGAGTTTAACACGGAGATTGTAGTTATCCAAAAACCCGTAACATTTGGATCTTGTTATTGCAATTTGATGCTCCCTACTTTTACGGTTGGGGTATATTTGAGTTGGGCAACCTTTCTGGAAGAGGAAGAGGGATGTTGCACTAGTGCAGGAGAAGAGCTGGGGGGCATTTGGTGGGCCTACCCCTAAACCACCCCCCAAAAAAATCAACCCTAAGCCCTGAACACCAAACTGCCGGTCTGCCATCAAGTCTAGGATTATCGGCGATATGCTCGAAGGAAAAGGCAGCCAGTCGGATCCTAGATCCTACTATATATACCCAAGCTGGGAAGCCTAGATACCCCTAAATACCCCTGTATGGGGGTTTCCCAGAATTAGGGGTACCCTTTAAGGGTCTCTATAATAAAGAGTATAGTATTTGGGGCTCTGTATTGGGGTATCCTTATTTAGGGAAATTACCATTATAGCCCAATGCCTCTCCAATCCTTGTAGAATTCCCATATACCCCGGTATAGTGTAACCCATATAATAATTCCCTATATCATCCCTACAGAATGCCAATAGAATTCCTGAATTAAGGTCTTAGTCATCGGATCTGCGCTCTCGATCTTGACTGGGACACTTCACGAGATTCGCCAAGTCAACAACGAGCGGAGTAGCGTCTTGGCATGCGCATAGTAGGTTTAGGGTCTAAGGTTTCCCAAAATCAGGGGTACAGGTAACTTGTTTGGGGTCCTTATAATAAGGGTTACAGTCTTTTGGGGTGTCCCTATTTTGGAAAACTACCAAGAGTTGAGGTAATGTTTGTATGATCCATAGTCTGAACTCCTTAAGGGGGTTAGAAAGGGGATTCGATAGGGGACTACTATAGTGGATCTTAAGCTGGATGCCGGGAGTTTAGCCTATAGCTTGTATGGAACAGGGTTGACCAATAGTAGCCGGAAGAGGTAGCCCGTGAGGCTGTTTGATCAGAAAGGAGCATTCGAAGCCACCTTTATTGAGTAGATCTGTCATTCTACCAAAAGTCTAAGACACGGTAACTATTTACTGGTGGCTAGTCGGGAAGAAGGCCCTCTTTTGGAAAGGGCTGTGGACTGGACCAGAAGGGCCCTTGGAAGGGGGTCAGTAGGGAATAAGTGGAAGTCTTACATAGGGATCATATTCCCTTATTCCCTACTAACCACCAGTCTGTGCACCCAGACTTGATACCGAGACTTGATGAAATTGTGGCTGATCAGCATGCCTTTTGCTTGGCGACGCTTTGCATGCAGACTGGGGTCTGTATTCAAGCTTATGCTATTCGGGTGATTATAGTTTTTGGGTGAACGTGAACCTCCATGTCTACTTGACGGCCGCTACCATCATTATACCTGCAAGCCTTTTGCTTTGCTCACGCAAGCATACTCAACCAAACAATCTGGTGCTGGCCTCAACGTTGGAGCCCCAAAGCCCTACAGCCTTTGTGACAAGCACAACGCTACAGGAAAGCGACGCGAGTTGCGAATCTTCCTTCAGACCAAAGCTGTTTCCACCGAGTTGCTGGGACGCAATACTGGGTTGCTGTTCAGGAACTTAAATTAAGTTACTTATTGGGGAAACCCTATTATTGACTATATATATATACCCATTATGGTAACTTAATTTAAGTTCCTTAACAGCAACCCAGAATAGTCAGTGGCCCTTCGTAGACTTGTGCACAAGCTGTTCATGCCCATTTGTAAGAAGGTCGTTTGTTCCAGGAGGTCCCTCTCGTTGATCCCCAAAAATATACAGATTCTAACAGGAGCCTGCAAACAGGAACCCACCCCCCATGTTTTGGGCACGCCTGTCAGGTTTGGCACCTAGAGTAAGACTCAGCAAGACTCCCCTGAACCTCTCATCAGCGGCGTCGGGCTTTCCTCCCCAAAGGTGGGTAGTAGGGAATGCAGAATAAAATGAACAAGCAACTGGACAGCAACATGGAAACTTGCGGGTGTATAGGTATATAGATTGTTTAGAGTTTGGGGTGAGTCAATTGTCAGTTAGTAGGATTTGAAAGAATGGTGACGTACATCGAAGCTACTACGTTATTACAGGTTTAGGAAGTTTAGGGTATACCATGGTTCAGGGTGGTAAGCAGCAAATTCGGGAACGGGTCATGGAGACTCCTGTTGCCCCAAAACCGAGCCTCTCAGTATCCCAGACTTGTCCTCAAGGCCCCCAGGCTTGCACGTGTTGTAGGGTTGCGGGTACGCCAGATGGTGCGCACCAGCATGAACTGACTTATGGCAGTCTTGGAAAGCAGACGTGAGGCAAAAGTGCGCTCATCCTACATCTCGTCACCGCCTCGTTGTAGACAGCACGAGTAAGGTTGATGATGCGCATCATGAGCTATGCAGATTACAAGATGAAGAGGCACTCCCCGATACTTGGTGGCATGCGAGCTTCAGGTTCGAGGTCTGGCGCAGCAACAAGAAAGCATGAGCATTGTCTGTTATCTCCCGCACTCTCGCGCAGCTAGTCAGCTCGGATCGCGGAGAGGATTCTACAAGTGATGTTGGGCTTCATGGTTGCCTTGGACACAATTTGGCCATGTCAAACCTCCTTCTTACAGCTTCTGGGATTAAGTCAACAATATTCATCCTTTCTGCACTTTTCTGCCTGCAGGGGCTCCTCTTAGGAGTTTCTCCAAATTGTGGCCTTTTGGTGGTGCCAACAAGAAGGATCCTGCTAGATTGTGGGATGCTATCAGCAACTTCATTGTGGAAACTGCGCATACGGGCGCATGTGCCTGTGCAAGTGTGCACTTCTCATTAGCGCCGGCAGCCTGACAAGAAGTGCGACATGAGCTGTTACTGTAGTTTGCTCGTTTGTGCAGGCAGGCGGAAGTTTGCCACAGGCCGTCCCATAGACGAACAGAGGTACTGCATAACCCTCTGTTTGCAATTGTTTGCAGTATATATCAACTACTACACTTGCAGTGCATGCATCCATGTTCTGCTGTCACTGCCTTTCTTTGTTGAGTCAGGCTTGATGTTAAGAAGTTGCTAATGCCGATTCTGGCGAAGTCGGGTGTCCATTCCAAATTAAGCACAGTTTTTGGTCTAATGGGGAACGCATATGAGATACTTGATGCGAAAGGAGTGTGGATATTACAAGCGGGATCTTGCTTTGGTCGAAGACGATTTCCCCAGTAATTCAGTAGCTGTATGACTGTAGGAGTGCCATGAGAGTGCCGAGTGTGAGGATTGGATACGATACCTCCTTGATATCACCGGTGCTTCATGCAGAGCTGGCTACTTTTCAACTTGGAGGCTCCACTGGGGTTTGGATTGGTGGGCGGCTTCAGCCACTGGATAACCTTGAGGCCTTTGCACCTCTTGCAGCTCTGACAGCGGACGTTAGGGATGACAAGTGGCACCGCTGAACCTGATACCCTAGGTTACCCCTGTACAGCCTTATACTTTCTATTAAAGTATAAACTTCAGGAAATATTAAGAATAGTTGAAATAGTATTTGTATTATAGGTCTAAGGAGACTACAGACCCGATTGTTTCGAGCTGCTGGAGTTGAAGTGTCGGTCATGCGCAATGCTCACATCCCGAAGGACGGTAGAGGTAGTTTCCATAGGCGAGCTCCCCTTCTTACAGCTTGCATGCCTTTGCAAGCAAGCACACCGCGCAGATCATTTGCGCGGGCATCCGTTATACCTTCTGACCTCCAAGATCTTTCCGCAGCTTGGCTTCTTTTGATCTCATGGCTTCATAGCCCCCATCCCTCCACCCATAAACGGGCCTTCTTGAGGGGGGGACTGTTGGGTCGCCTCCTCCTTGGGGAGCCGTCCGGAGAATTCAAAACAATTTCAGCTTGCTGGTGATCAGTAGGCATCATGGGAATACATAATCCCCAAGTCATATGGGGGTTTCTCAAAGTTAGGGGTACCATTTTGGGTGTCCCCACTTTTGGATCTATTTTGGGGTTCCCCCTTTTTAAGGAAACTACCATATATTCCCCTATTCCCACTAACCCCCCCAGTAAGATGATATCGATCTTTCAACTCCAGCGGCATACTGAGCACGGTTTGGGGCCCTGCCCACGGAATAATTTACTGGTCGTTAGTAGTAGGGAATAAAGGAGTACATCATAGGAATAGGGTCTACGTAGGGATTATATTCCCTTCTTCCCCACTAACCACCAGTAAGATATGAGCTTTCTATTGAAACCGCCAAACGATAGATTTTGTGAGTTCCGTGGACCGCTCACATACCACCAAATACTTTAGACCTGGTTATTGGAACTCACCAAAAGGATCCTTCAATTGTAGATGTAGCACTACAGGCCTCATGCCTTGGGGTTCCATTTTGGATTCTTCAGTTTTGGGTGGCTGCAAGTCGTACGTAAGGCCATCGAAAGCTACAAGAACTGAGGTTCAGGGCTTAGGGTTTAGGATGAGACGATGACTTCCACCGCCCCACATCCTGCACTCCAACCCTCCGAACCCTGAGCCCCATCCTGGCAAGCCCCAAATCCTAAAAGTCCGCCGCCCCAAGCCCAGCTCCCTAAGATACTATATGAGCTATAGTCTAGACTCCTTAAAGGGGGGTTATAGGGGATTATACAGGGGAGTATTTTCGCACTTTTTACAGAGGATGTTAGGAGTTTAGACTACAGCTCACATGAGCCCCAGAGCCTGTGATACAAAATCATCAGGATTGGGCTCATCACAGACTGTGACAGCGTGGGGGGCAGTACCCAACCTAAAACTTAGGCTGATCTTTGCAGAGTTCTGCAGATCCCTGGACAAAACCTACTTCAGCGAGGCAGCAGGGGGTGTGCGGTGTGTGGATTTCGGGGGTTTAGGAGGGAAGTGGGGACCCTTCTAGATTCTGAGGGGCGATATGGGCAAACCTCCTACTTTCCCTTGAGACTGAGGGGGTTAAGCTTGTCCGTCCACAGTACAGGTCTGCGTGTCAGAGGTTCCAAAATAACCGAGTCCATCGCGACGCAAAGACCTGTGTGTCATAGTCCTTCAGCGCAATGCTGGAACATGAGCCTTCTACCCGCGGCGTCAACACAACTAAAAGCACCCGGTGCCCTTGAGGGTGCTTGCACACAAGCTTTGCAGCCAAGCGGAATAAGATCTGCTATTGTTTGAGTACTGCTTCCACTTTGCAACAGTTCGTTGGATGATATCTGTAATATAGTCGCGTATATGCCCTTAATATGACCCCTTATATAAACTGTTTACAGGGTGGGGGGGCAGTACCCAAGCTATTGTTCCAGGCTCCTTCGCTTGTTGCCTAACGATTGCTAGGCAGCGCATGTATGGAACAACTTCCAGCCACATTTCCACCCAGAGATTTATTGCAGGTACAGGCATGTCCCAGGGCGCTCGTTGTTACAGACCGCCTACATCCAGGTGAAGTAGACCATAGTAGGCCGAAATTTTGGAGTGCCTGCCTATCCACAGTCCTAAAAATCTTGATCACCAGCTCCTTAAATCTAGAATCTAGCAGCGTAAATGACATGAATCCCAATGTACCTTAAGCCTATATGAGTATGGTATCGCTTTTTGGCTTTTAGTTACAAGTAATAGTATCATACACCCCCGTGCTCATCATGTAAGCCCCTCCGTTAGCTTTTGTGCCTTTTGCTGGGTCAGTGCTGAATGGAACACAAATGATCAGGTTCTTTGGTACCCCAAAGAAAAAACCTCCCCAATTAGATAGCGTCAGCTTCTTCGTATCCCGAAGAGCTATTTCAGATTGCAGGCAGAGTCCGTCTTTCTCGAGTCTTCCCTGGCCGAGCATATGTACATCACCAGCCATGGGGCTTTCTCTGTAAGCCCAGGCCTTACTCCAGAATAGTAGTACTAGTAGTAGTAGTCGTCGTTGTCGTCGTCGTTGTCGTCGTCGGAGGAGGAGGTGGTGGTGGTGGTGGAGGAGGAATATTGATACTCAAGCAGTCTCGTAGCAGCAGCAGCAGCAGCAGCAGCAGCAGCAGCAGCAGCAGCCCTAGCCGTAGCCGTGCCGGTGCTCTTGTGCCTTGGCCTTGGTTTTGGTCTTGGCGGTGGCGTGGAGGTGGTGGTGGTGGCGGCGGCGGTGGTGGTGCTTCTTGTACTCCCTAACCTCCAAACCCCAGTCCCTATGTATCATCTATAGCCACACGCAAACCCCCATCTGTTGTAAAGGCGCAGCCACCCTACCTCTGCTGAGCAACCTTCAGGGCAAGTGGGTATTGAAGTCTGCTTCAGGGGCTTCTCGAAGAAGCGGCTCAACGTAGGGACCCCCCAGCGATGTGTTGGAACCAAGAGTTCTAGAGCGGTCCCCGGTCTACACGGCTTGGGGTCTAGAGCTCGCAACAATTCCCACAAGAGTTTCAGACTTTTCGGGAACATTACTCAAGGCCTGCCCGCATCAAAACTATGGTAGGTTTGGACTTGACGCAGCATGGCACAGCTCGTAGCTCGTCAATACCTTCAAACTTGTTTGGTTTAATTTGGCATGGTTGGGGTAGTTTCCAATCGCTGTACCACCAAAGAATTCCACAGGTTGGTGGAAAGGCTACCCAAAAAAGCAAGTCATTGTTCAATTACGATTGCAGTCTCGAAGTTCAGACAAGCGTCCTTGCCTGCATTTACTTCGGAGTCTGACACTCCGAAGTCTGGCTGACCAGCAAACTCTCATGTCAGCTTATGATTTCGCACGAACATAGACCCGAGCATTCTGGGTTCCCCTTAAGCATTCTCTAAACAACAGGGCCCCGTTACATGTAAGGAACCCCTGGAAGAGGTCCAGAAGTCAAAAATGCCCCATGTCTCCAATCTAGCGAAGCCCCAGGCACGGAACTCGACATGGCAACAAATGTTGTGGACTTTACTGACGAACACCGGTACTTCGCAGAGGCCAGCGGAGCAACTGCCATCAACATCAGGAACTGTCGCTTAGGGCTTGCCAAGCAGTTTATTTCTGGGGCTAGAACCACAGTTGTCCCGCGTTGTTGCGATGCACACGTGTTTGTGCCGTGCCTGCTGTGTTCAAGCATGGAGAGAGATTGGTTGCTCCGCCCCCATCATGTCACCGTTCGCAAGTGAAGGGTCCGTTGTTAACAGCACCCTGCCCCTTGCGGCCTGTGCGCAGCAGACGGACTAAGATTAGGATGTTTGCTGCTGCGTTCCGCACATAAGACTTCACACATCTTGCAGCCACGACAACCCTTTCCTGCAAGTGCCCTTTCTGAAACAGCGCCTCCAGCAGATATCACCTTTTCGAGGTTAACTCCCCCCTTCCTGCAGGTGTTTATATCTTGAACTTGTGGTGTTGCAGATACCCGACCCGAGGAATCGGACATCCGGACTTCTCAAAATCAGACACCCTCTGAGACGGAGTCCTGTCAGGTGGCCATGTATGTGGAAGCCGTCATGCACGACTGCACTTTAGTGGCGGAGTCGTTTGCTGAAGTCTCGGGCTTGGCGTTAAAACAGCCCCGATTTCTAATGAGGACGTGCTCTATCCGTTTTGAGTCCCCATGCATCCCTGGATTCTCTGGTTTGAGAAAGTCCGGCATATCAATATAACTTTGGCTTCTGGCAAGAAGACATACAGTAGGCGTCCCAGCTCGACACAATCTGAGAATCCGCCTCCCCTAGTTGTTCTTGATTAGGTGATGGCTTTCTGTCTTGGATAAACCCAGCGCGAAGCACAACAGACATTCTAGCAGAAGTTGAGGACGCAGCGGCGAGACATGAATTTTGCGAGTAAAGGTTCCTTCTCCTTACGATCAGAGAATTCGTTGAACATAAGTAGCAGCTATTCAGGCCTTCACGGCCAGAACTACAGAAAGGAAGCATGGGTTCTGCAGGGGATATGTTGGTAATCACTCTTGCGTAACATCATCCATCCAGGGGCCTAAGCGCCTAAGCGCTAAACAATGTCTATGCCAAGGTTTTCCTCCTTTCGGGCCACAAGCTGGCAGACATTTTGCTGCTTGGCACTTGCAAGGAAAGAAGTAACACCTTGAATAGATGATTTCTTACTTTCCCCCGTATGCAGGCTGACATAAATTCACCCATGCCAGCCAGGATTTGCCACATTGTTGCAACACCTTCCCCCTGTCTTGTTGGTATAGACATCTCTCTCAAGTTGACAGCAGAAGTGTTTGCCGCAGCGAGGTGAGTTTAACGTAGCAGCCCGAATAGTTGGTTTATGCTTTTATAAGCCTAGGTACCCCAGAAGTGCACTTTTCACTTTTTTTTATGGGGGGAGGGGGGGGGTTCTCCTTATGAAAGCTGAATAGTAGGAAAGTGGGTACCCTTATCATTATGGGGTTACTGGGCAACCTAGAAGCTGATCATGACAGGATGGTTAGTTCCAGGAAGTAAGAACTGAATAATGCAGTAGTGGTTGAGGCTTCTTCAGTGTAAGCCATGGCACCTGCTCCAAAATCCCCAAACCCTAACGCCTGCCTAAACCCTATAAACCCTAACTTACTGGGGCTTGATAGGGACAATGTTATTTCTGGGCATTGTAGGAGGAGTATATTCAGGGCTTAGGGTTTAGGGTTAGTCATATAATACATTCCTATATTCCCACCGCCCCCCCAGTGAGCTAACCCCTGGGCCGCAACATCTTCTAGCAGGTCTCATTCTCCAGCCTGCGCCACAATGTTCGTTGAATATGCCACCGAGCTACCTGGCTGTTCTTCTCACCAGACAGAGGCCAATAATTAGTAGCTGAGCAGATGGCCTCTAACTGTAACCTCTTGGATTAGATGTAGTCTTACCAGAAGTAAAGGCTTAACGTGTTTAGGCCAGGAATTCAGCAGCAAGAAACATTTCCGAAACGTAGTCGTATAGAGGTTTTTCTGTAAATTGTGTGCCGCTTCTCTACCTCAAATTCTAGGACCTGTATCCCGGGAATCTCCCAGGCGGGGGCCAACCGTGGTTTAGGGTTTCTCAGGGTTTAGAGTTTAGGGTCCGTACAAGGTTGATTCTAATGTGGCACCTACTTTGGGACAGTGCCCCCCGCCCTAGCAACTGGGCAGGCAACAAATGAACAAGACGGTTTTTCTTTAATGCCCCCTCGCTTCTGAGGGCTCTGGCAAGTAGCTAATCGGGGATAGTCTGGATTCTGTTTGATCCAAAGAAGCATTAAACAGGATCTCCAAGCCATAGCCGACAACTCCTTGAGCTGCCGCAGATACAAGTGAAATCGTGTCTTCCAAACAGGTGAGCGCAACGGGGTTCTCGAAGTATTAGGTATGTATCTTCATGTATCTTCAAATCCCTGGGGTACAGGGATTAGGATTGCACTGTAGGGGTTCTGCTGAACCCTGGGTGGAAATCTCTGATAGCGTTATGCCTTAGGAGGACCCCCCACCCCGTAATAGTGATATAATAGGATTTTAACAGGACTCTAATATAATCCATATTATCCCCTATAGTCACTATTACTGGGTGGGGGGTCCACCGAAGTTATGCCCGACAAGGTTCATCAGTCGTTACGTTGTTCCCGACGGCGAAGCATGCGCATCAGACATCCTGGAGGCAACTGACTTGTGCGCCCAGGCGAGAGATTAGGGTTTAGGGTTTTGGGGTTTGGGTTCAGGGTTTAGGGTTCAGGGTTTTGGGGTTTAGGGTTCAGGGTTTAGGGTTCAGGGTTTTGGGGTTTAGGGTTCATGGTTTTGGGTTTAGGGTTTAGAAATTATGGGAGCTTCTCAGACCGTATGGGGTGAGTTGTTGGGGGATGTTGGGGGTCCGTGTAACAGGAGAAGAAGATTTGGCGGTTTTTATGGCGCCGCGCTAGTTCTGAGATAGTTTCAATGTCGTTGTCTAAAGGTCTTTCACCGTGGCATTTCTTCGTACTTTGGACTGCACTTGGGGTTTTCCCTAATTTCATAGCATCATAGGTGTCTCTATACATATATGATCGAGATACCTTTAGGGTCTATTTGACGTCCTGTTTAAATTAGCTAATATATAAATAAATTAAATAA
>CAJNIZ010043378.1:0-33335 GCA_905231905.1 Symbiodinium pilosum
ACCCTAAACCCTATTCAACCCTAAAGAGCTGATGGTTTGGGCCTGAGAACCGTGTCTAGAACCACTTCAGATGCTTCGGATTTTGAGGTTTGAGGATCTGGCATTTAGGGCTTAGGGGTTAGGGTTGAGGTTACCTAAAGCCCTCAACACTAAACGGATTGAGAATTTACGGTTGTGTGTTTGGGGATATCACTTCCATGGCCTGGGAACTAGCCAGCCAGGTAGCTTCTGTAGCTATGATGGGCTAAAGTGACATTACGTGTCTACCCCGACTCTAGGTCCCCCCTTCAAAATCCTTCATTGAATTACCCCTAACTGGTCTTAGATAACCTTATTTGAGAGGAACATAGGCGGTAGTATAGTGGGGGGGACATTAAATAACACACTCACACGACGTGAGCTCTAAGTCACTTCACAAACTCGGACTAGAGTCAAGCTCAACAGGGTCTTCTTTGCCGGCTGGGTTGTTGACTTACGGATCTTCAGCGGGGGTTTAGAGTCCAGGATTCGAGTCCGGCGTTTACACATTATTTGACAAACTGATTTGATCATCCTTGCTCTGCATTGGCGGGGCAATATGTAAACGTGTCAGTGGTCCTATCGCAGGTTTCAAGATTGTTGGGGAATACCAGGACCCAAGTAACTACACACATTTTTGAGATTCAGCAGTCGCGAGGATTGTGCCTTCACGGTGATTGATGACGCATTTGAGACCATGGATGCCTGAAAACAACCACATGATCACCTTCATACCGTGGGACGGTGCGAGGTGGGGCAGGAAGCGCAGACGCCTGACAATAGAAAGGGTTCTCAAAAGATTATGATACTTCTCGTGTACTCCCAATTAAGGACCCCAATAATCATTACAATCCCTGAGTGTGCTTAAGGTCTCTAGGGGCCCCTTGTTGAGAAACTCCCCCAGATCAAGACAACCTCCAGGTGGATAGTTATCAGGTAGGTACCCTTACAGGACGCCAACATAAACCCTTGAAGACCCACGAACATACCAGCCTTATATGAGCCGTATAACTTATATGGGAGTACACACCTGGTAACTACCCACCCTAAACCCTCAACCCTCAACCCCTAAACCCTAAACTCTAAACCCTAAACCCCTAACCCCATAATCTAACGTTGGAGCTGTGGGTGCCTAGTATAAGCCCGAATCCTGCGGTCCTCATGTGCCTGTACAATATGGGAGTTTGCCAAAATTAGGGGTACCCTATTGGGGGTCCCCATAATAAGGATTATAGTATATTAGGGTCTATGTTGGGGCCCCCCCAATTTGGGAAACCACAATATATACCTTGCAAACCAATATAAGCACAATTAAGGGCCATAGTCAGGACCTTGGAAACAAGTAGAGGCCCATATGAGGAGGGGCCTACAAACCCTAAACCCTTAAACCCTAAAAACTCTAAGTTAGGACCTTAGAATAAAGGAATCCTCATGGGAAGTGCCCAGGTCCTTCTCCCAAAGGCTGATCATGCGCAGAGTGCCGTCGCCCAGCATTGCGAGGCCTGGGTAGTACAGAGCCCTAAACCCTCACCAGTATCCTTTTGAGGGTTGTAGAGATTATAGAGGTTCTGGGTTTAGGGTATTAATAGACAATCGACTGGGCAAGGCTTTAGAGGGGCTTACGAGGATCATTATGAATTGTCCCCAAGGCCCTTTGACGTCTAGTTGCTGGTGGCTGAATCGCAGCAACAACGCAGGTTTTCAACAAGTAGAGATAGCTCAGGATCTTGTTGTTCCCTTACTGAAGGCTGTCTACAGTCTGGGGTTGGCCGTAATTCCTAAACCAGCAGGGACGGATGCAAAGACGCCAGTAAAGGTTCCAAGACATCCAAAGGCGGATCCAGCTGGAAGGTATGGGAATATTACCCCCCAAGTTTTCAGTGATAGAGTGCCATTTACAGTTAAAGGATATCATCCCAAAAATGGGGATTTTATACGGTACTGTGATGGAAAGGAAAGTGGAAGCTACGATTCAAGGTTCAAGGTTTAGGGTAAGCGAAACCAGCATTCGTATTGCAGATGAACTCATGTATGGTTCGCCGTCCTACTTGGGGGGGGAGTGGTATAGGGGGGGTGGTAGGGGAACCTTAAACACCAAACTCTAAACCCTAATGTAGACCCCTAATTAATAAACCCCCTCCCCGTAATGGGAATTATGATAAGGATCCTAGTGTTAAGGCCCTTAAACGGAGGAGGTTTATTAATCACAGGTCTACAGTGAAACCCTAAACCTAAACCCTATTAGACCCCAAGATGCGCTCCACAGAGTAGCCGGCAGGTCAATCCATTCCAGAGACTGCGAGATCCACCTCGCGCGGCAGAAACTAGTTTAGGGCTTTGGGTTTAGGGTTTGGGGCTTGGGGCCTGGGGTTACGGATTTAGGGCTCAGGGTTTAGGGCTTAGGGCTACGGGTTTAGGGCTTAGGGTTTAGGGCTTGGGGTTTAGGGTCTAGCACTTAGGGTTTAGGGTTTAAGGCTTAGGGTATAGAGGACTTAGCTGAAATTATGTCGGGGCTATATTGGGATAATGGAAAAGAAAATGGAAACTACGATCATAGGTTTGAGAGCGTTTAGGGTTGGTTTAGGGTTTAGGGTTTCGGGTTTAGGGCTGTAGTCTAGGGAGCTAGCTGAAATTACCCAGTTTAGGGTTTAGGGACTTGGCCTAAATTAACATTCCCCAAGCGGGAAAATGATGTAGGAGACCGTAATAGAATAGGAACCCCAATATAGGGACCCGTATTAGAGTCCAGGGTTTAGGGGTTTATATAGGGTTTGGACCCTAAACACCGAAACCCGTAGCCAACAAGGGAGATGAAGGGGAGGAAAAGGTTTGTTTCACGGCTACTTGGAAGGTCAGGAGGACTTAGTAAACACACTTCTAGCCGCATAAGCCCACTAGGTTTATGTAGGGTGTAGGGTTTAGGGCTCCATATAATGAGCCCGGTTACCCCACTCTTAACCTACCTGCTTACTCTCACTGACTCTCCAAGTAAGGTTCAAGGTTCTCGGTTCAAGGCCGCGGTAGGACCCTATGATACATGAAGCAGCCTGAACAACTCGGGAAACAGTTCGCAGCAAATCCCTATGTAGTGGTCTGGGAAGGTTTTCGGTGTAGAGCTTCAGGTAACATATGTGAGCTATAGGCTAAACTCCTAGTATCCCCCTTAGTAACCCCTCTAATACTCCCCCATATAATCCCCGATATAACACCGTTTAAGGAGTTTAGACTATAGCTCATATTGTTTGTTCTAATATGCTTCCAAAGCCGATTGAAATCTAGCCCCTGGATGACATGGATTTATAGACGCCCAATGCCATGGCCCTTTACCCTAACAGCCCTTACAACAGAAACAGTTGCCACGACAAACACAAGCAGCTCTTTTAAAAAACCTAGATGGTAGTTTCCCTAATTCGGGGGACCCCAAAATAAATACCCCAATGTACCAGAACCCTTATTCTAAGGACCCTCCGACAAAATGCCAACCCCCCCCCCACACCCCCCCCAAATTTTTGGGAAACCACCAGACGTTTTCATGTGCTTCAACCTTCTAACTTGCGCCGTTTAGGATCCCCCAAATGCAGTATTTACTGGGGTTAAGTATAAGGTATGAAGCGAGGTGCAAGATATGCTCTTCACAGTATCCTTCCAAGAAACGCAAAACTATTCGTAGAAGGCCTGGGCAGATTTGGGTCCCGTAAGTAGGTTTTCAAAGATTGGGTTGAAGGCTTAGAGTGTAGGTTTCATGACGTCTTTGCGTGAGGTCGCAAGAAGTTTTTAACCAGATCCCACAAGAGTTTGCAGTATTTGTGCCGCTCTCAAAGGTTTCGCATGGCTTTCCAGCATTTGAATCAATAAAAGGCTCCATTCGTTGTACTCGCGCGCACACACCCCAAACCCCTAAAGCCTACACCCTGTCTACCCACAATGCCCACGCCTAACTCTTCTAAACCCCAATTATCTAAGCCCTCGACCAAAGCATTATGGCCCACACGTCGCCCACCCGCCTTTCCCGCTGCGCGAGGGCGCCGCGACGAGCGAGCGAAGGTTGTGTAGAGCCAGAGCTACCACCTAAACAAAAGACTTAGGGCTTCAAATTCATGGTCTAGGGCTCAGGCTTCCGGGTTTGCGCATGGCTTGGGCTTTAGGGTATGTTCATGGTTGAAAGAGGGGGTATGTTTATGGTTGAGGGAGGGTGAACCTTGTAAGTTCGTTTTGCAGCATCAGGTGTAGGATTGTTTAGGCTTTCGGTTTACAGCAAGTTTACAGGTTCATGGCTTAGGGATTGGCGCTTGATGACAAGCGCACGGGCTTAGCCGAGTAGGAGTTGTTTTGGGTTGTTACATCTGGGATCTTCTCAGAAATAAAGGCTGTTGTATCGCTCCCAACAATAATTTAACCCTTGGCACAAGGAGGTCATCGTGCTGAGAAATTACCACGGAATCTTGTGGGTGAGATATGACAATAGCTTACTGGAGGCTTTGCCAACAGTTTGCAACAAACCACACTTCTCACCTCCACCTCCTAGAAAAAATAAGAGCCCTCCAACATGAAACCAATCCGCAAAACTTCTTGTTGGAAAAATTCAATGTGCTGGTCAGGAATGTTTAAATTTACCGGGCAGGGACTGATCGAACACTTAATCAGTCAGAACGACCTATTCTCTTCCCGTGTAGGCAAGTTCTGGGATATCCCTGACCTAGGGGTCCTTGCCAGGTTCCGTTCCGACCCGTCCAACCACATGACTGGCTTTTTGTTACAATAATTCGACAGCCCCATTCGGTTGTAACGGCCTGATGCGACATACGTATTTTGATGTGGAATGGGTATTGGATATATCACTCTGGACAACCCTGGCCATGTGACCTCGTGAGAGAGGATGCAGTGCACGCCCCCCGCGGATCCAACGAACAGTGGCAGAACCCGCCTCATGCACAGAAATGCATTGACACTGACACGTCATGAGTTTCTGTGACCACTGCTTCTCTTTCAAAGACCTACTAACGTGGGAGCTGTGCATTCCCGCGCTCCCCGCACATGCGCACATGACTGCACCTCACCAAAACCAACGCAAACATGAACCATGAACCTCAAAGAATGTACAAACAAACCTAAGTAGTTGCAGTTGCTTGGAAATCCCCACACAATTCCATGTAGCTAGTGTGATGCGGATGCTACAACAGAATACACTCGCATTCTTGCAAAAAACTTCTCCCATGGCAAATCACGATAGACGCAACGGAGCTGGCTACACTGCGACCACAACACATGGTTGCCGCACTATGCTTACAGCAAAGCTTGCAGTGTGATGCACAGGTGGATTGCCACATTGAACGCAGAAAGTACACAGAGTCGTAGTACGGAGCCAGTTTCTTCAGGCCGCGTATGTTTGTGATGGGTTATACAAGGCTGGCAAAATGGTCACCGCATAAGAAACGATTCGGAATAGTTCTTGCAGTTCTAGCATGCAAGCATGCTGGGAGAGTAGTTTGCGATGCCAGAACACTCCAGCGATGTCGACATGTATACTGCAGCTTTGGAGTTTTGTTTCGATTAATATGGGAAAAGTCCTCAGAAGTGTGAACATGGAATATTTGCAGCGAAAAGCAATATGCAAAACCGCCTTTTGCAACATTCAAACCCCCAGTGTTTGGTAGCTCCGATGATTCGGACATGATGAAAATCAACAGTACATGTAGCCCACAACATTGCAAAACTGCTCCACAAAAAAAAACACGGATTCGCAGGCGGGGTGGAAAGGGGGGGGGGAAGTACTCGCCCATGCCCAGGGAAGAAGCACAACAAAATGTGCTATGAACACGCAAGCACAAACATTGTCAAACGCAAATCTTGCCTCAAAAGCGTGAAGCGCAAAGCCTTAATAACGGCGACTTCAGAATTACAGCTTACAGTGATCGTACCACGCTGTAGAGGCAGGGCTGGCCGAATCAACGCTAGCAACGAGATGGTAGCATCGATGCCAAAAATAAGGCGATCAACACAACATGAATGCAAGCCTTTCTGAACATGATTCTGCACATAGAGCTTTCCTCTTCCAAAGTGTACTTAGGAGCACTAGTCTTCTGGGTTGGAAAGTCTCACTCTCTTGCATTAAGAATTTCACCAAAATGAGGCAATAGCGAACATGAGTATTCGTTCTCAAAACAGATGTTGCCTGTAGCCGTATGCGTATTCATTGCACAACCTATAGCAACGGCGGGCTGAGTAGAAACTTTGTTCTCGTATCACTAGATGAGTACCGGTCAAGCATGGTCAAGCGACTCGATCTCCAGCTTTGTGTTCGTGTCTCCACGAAGATCGAGAATCCCCCTTATATACCTCCCAATATGACATACGTTCTTTCGCCGACACACCCAAAAAACAACCGCAAACTTGGGGAAACCTCATTTGGGGAAGGGAACGACGCGTGACACCCTCCTAAGCCCTAAAAACAAATTCTCACTCAAATAAACTCTTAGCATGTCATCTAACTTATACCCAGCACGGTAGAGGCCCTGCTACCACCCACACTTCACAAAGCTTGCGGTTAACCTTGCGGAGCCGAAAATTAGCATGCAAACCCAAATGAGCCATAGTCTAAACTCCTTAAAGGGGTCTATATAGGGGATTATATAGGGGACTACTATAAGGGATATCAAGGGGGATACTAGGAGTTTAGACTACAGCTCAAATGGCACCTTTTCAAGGCTGCAGTCTCCTTCGGGCCCCTTCACAATTCCATCCTTTTTCCTAAGCCCTAAACCCTATACCGCCGAGATTTACTGCAAAACTCTAGGCCCCCCAAAGCTGTGTCTTTCTTTTTGCTTGGACGTCTGCAATAATAGAAACTCAGGTTAGGTCCTGACCTTTTCCCTTTTCATATTGTCCCCAAGGGATAGTGATAGTCATGCTAGAATCCTCATATCGCTTCCCTCTACCACTCATCACGTTTTGGCCGCCGATGCGTCCAGTGGGCTGCTCAATGTTAGGGGAAGGGATAACCAACCTCGGTTGCTGTTAAGGAATATTTTTCAGCTACTAGCTACTAAAATAAGGAAACCCTGTTATTTACTGCATACCTATATCATGGCAACTTAAGTTATGTTCCTGACCAGCAACCCAGCAACGCGACCACGTTTAGGCAGTATTGCTTGGGCCACGAATGGCAACCGCGGACTCTGGTTCCCTGAGCCTTAAACATCTCAAGCCCTAAGCCAAACCTTATCCCTGCACAACCCTCATCTGAGTTGAACTAAGCTCTAGAAAATTGGGGGTTTAGGTCTAAGGGTTTCAGGGTTTAGGTGCAACACCTGTTTTCGTCCACCGCCTGGTTTAGGTCTTAGGATTTAAGGTTTCAGGGCTCAGGGAGGTAAGGATCCTTCTCAGCACGCACATGGGTGCCAATATCATCCGAACCATGCTTCCTATCCTACCAAACCCCTGGGTCCCGATTTTTTGCTACCTTAACCCTAAGGGTCTAAGGACCCAAGGACCCAAATACTAGGGGTTTTTAATAAGAGGGTTTTAGGGACCACATGCTATAACACTAATGGTCCTTGGACCCTTAGGGTAATGGGGGATGACTACCCTGCTTGCTTGTTGCTAGTACGGAATGGAAGCATGGAGTAGTAGTACTTACGCGGTCCTAATGTTTTGGGTTCAGGGCGCAGGGTTCCTTTCCCTAAGCACTAAACCCTAAACCCCTAAACCCTAAACCTGCAAGGTACATAGTTTTCATTTTCTTCTCCATTGCTTCATTCCCCAGTTACGATCCTAAACCGCTATGTCTTAGGCCTTACAGTAGCTGTTGCCGCAGAGGGTGATAGGAGCTATAGTGGTCCTCTTAATGAAGCTCCTTTGGTGGACAGTTACTGCTAGGGAATGACCCACGCTATAGCACTATAAACCACCCAAGTTTCTAGCGCATTCTTGATTTGCTCTTCCATTTGACTTTCTACTATTGTAATAATATCCTTAGAACGCCAAATAACCCACATTGAATTCCTTCAAGAATCCCTTTCAAAGCTCGCAGTATAGGGGGGGTACCAGGGAGACTCGTGGTAACCCCTTCTAAGGGACCTTGTGTCCCTAAACCCTAAACCATAAACCCAGCTAGATCCCTTTGACCCCTCATGGGGCCCAGCCTTAAGAGCCGCTAAAAGAACCTGAAAGCCACAGGGTCTGGCACGAATTTCAGGCAGGCCCAACCCAATAGGAATCAGGGTTTAGGGGTTTAGGGTTTAGGGGTTTTAGGGGCTTAGGGGTGTTAGGGTTTAGTTTTTTTGGCTGTTAGGGCGTACGGATTGAGGGTATAGTTTTTTCGCCTAGGGTTTAGGCCATTGACCCATAAAATACTTGGAAGGTCAACAGGGGCTTGGAACATGGAAGCTACTATCTTATTGAGAGTTTGGGGTCTAGGGCTTCAAAGGTCAGGGAGACTTAGTCAGTAAGGTTCTTATGGGTGGGGATAGCTGGGGATATGATGTAGTAGTATACCTGCTAAATCACCCTGACCCTCTCAGTAGTCCCTCCCTGAATGTCCCAAACCTCATCATGCCCTTTCCTTGTTCCCTTTTCCCCCAGGGAAACAAGATCCTTGTTGTAGTTATTACAAGCAACCCCATGCGCAAACGTTGATCCAGTTTCTGTCCCCTTCAAGCCCCAAAACCTTAAACCCCAAATCCTCCTGCCCCTGCCGGATACCCCTTGTGTCGAGAAAACGGCAGAGCAATTACAGTACCTGGTCTGTATAGCGTGTCCCAGAAACCTTTGAAGCCTTTCAGCGTGAATTTACGCTGTGGCACATCTGAGTAGCACTTCTCTCGTGGTTGAACCAACTAGGACTATATTCTTCTGATGCAAAACTCTAGCAGAAAGAAGGATGTAATGGACTGTACTCCCCAACTCATCTGAAAGGTTCAGGGCTTATAGTCCCCCTTAAGTAGATAAAATATGGCCTTGGGTATATTATAATCAGATCCCCATATACCCCATATTCTCTCTACTTAAGGGGGACTATAACCCCAATATAACCCCCTATAAACCCCCATATAAGCCTAATGTAACCCTAATCTCAGTTTCCATTTCATTTTCGATTTTCTTTTCCATTTGATTCTCCACTATTAGGGGAGGACCTAAGGGGGAACATAGGGGTTTAGGGAAAGGTCAAGACAAGCATCTTAGCAAGTACTCCCAAGCTCCTGGACCGGAAACCTAGGAGCTCCTACGCAAAATCTTGAGCAACTTATCCTTAGTGGTTTAGGGTTTAGCGTTTAGGGTTCAGGGTCTAGCACTCAAGGTTTAGGGGTTAGGGTTTGCGTTTAGAGTTTAGGGGCTAGCGTTTAGGGTTTAGGGTGGTTGTTAGTAGGGAATCAGGCAATGTAATCCCCAAATAGTCCTTTCATAATATACTCCCTGATTCCCTACTACCCCGCAGGAAGTATCTCATGAAGGAATGGACACGAAGATGGAAACGATTAGAAAATTGCTGATGTCATAGCGACGACGACGACGACGACGACGACGACGACGACGACTACTACCAGGATCCATACTTCCATTCCGTGCGAACCAGGGGTAACGCGATTCAAGGGACAAGTGGTCTGACAACTAGCAAGTCTGCTAAGCATATGCCCATTCCGTACTCAACAAACCCTACAAACCAAACTCAGGGCCCGTACTTGGGAGTAAGGAAACAGATTGGGGCCCTATCAAAGGCCCATAGTGAAGGCCCTAGATTTTGACGTTTACATTTCGTTTTGCAGTAATTCTAATTGGGAAGTGTTTTGCTAGTGGTGAACCAAGTAAGACTGGGTTGCTTTTTTGAGGTTTCCCCCCCACAGGAAGGTATGCCTCACAGTGTATTGGGACTATAGGGTTTAGGGCTTAGGGTAATGAAATACTACTGGAAGAACTGCCCTTTTGGACTCCCAGGCATCCGGACGCAGGGAGCGGTGCAGGTGCTCGTGGCTCGGTCACAACACCTGTGAAGGTCGCAAAGTGGTTTAACACTTCGGTTTGGGGCGAGTTGAGTTAAAACCATAATGGAGAGGCAAACAGAAACCGAAAATGGAAACTGGGGTCATATTCAGGTTGCGCAGGGCGTGCTAGTTGGAAGGTCCGGTAGACTTCGCGACTCGAGAAACCATGCAAGCTACAATGTTATTTGGAGCTTGGGGCTGAGGGTTTCGGGCGAAGGTTTTAGCATCAGAGGGACGTCTTAAGTAGGTTAATCGTGGGGATAACTGGGATTAGGTGGTATACTTACAAAGTCCTACTGACTCTCCAAATAGGCTTTATGCCGACGGGTATAGGGTTGTTGGGGGTACGTGGTATGGGCTTTCTCGGATGGTCAGTTTCAAAGTTGCTTGTGCAAACTTATGGGCCCTCTTTAAAAGATCCACGCAGGAAGCGAATGATGTCTTGCAGGCTTATCAAGACTAGGGTAGGTTTATAGTCCCCCTTAAGTAGATAGAATATGGCTTTGGGTATATTATAATAAGATCCCCATATACCCCATAGCCTATCTACTTAGGGGGGACTATAGGGTTTAGAGTTCAGGGTTTTTACGGCTTTGAATGGATTTCAAAAGGATTTAAGGAAATACAAATCGAAGCTTATTGTCAAACCTACTCTTCAGGGGAGAGACGCCAAGCCCGAAACCCTAAACCTTGACACAAAAACAGTAAACTGTTTAGCTCCCAGCTTACGCCGTACCTAGAGTATTTGGAGAGTCAGGGGAACTAGTAAGTAGGTTAATAATGGAATAACCGTGGTTATTATAGAATTTTTTAATTATACGTAATCTTACTAAGTCCCCCTGAACTTCCAAGTAACCTCTATGCCTGGAAGAAGAGCTTTTACTTCTCTCCGGGGGCACTGCGGGGGCAAGACCCCCAGCAGTGCTAGAAACACTGGGTTGCCGTTAAGGAACTTAAATCAAGTTACCACAATGGGTGTATATCGTAAATATTAGGTTTTCCCCAATATAGTAAGTTAAATTAAGTTCCTTAACAGCAACCCAGAACAATCAACTCCAGGCAAATGCGCCGTCCAGCTTTGCGTGGTGTTAAGCACGCTAAGCAGTGGCAGAGCATTTTGCCCTAGACTCCCCAATATGGCCCATCTAACCTCTATATACTCCTATAAAACCCACTATAATCCCAATATAACCCAAATATAATCCCTATATAACCGTATAAAACCGCTATAAAACCCAATAACACCCCTATAAAAACCCAACAAAACCCTGATAAAAACCCAATATAAGCCCCAGTGACTTGTCATAACGCTCAAGCCAGGTAGTGCTGGGGGCAGGCCTGCTATTGTCTTTGCCAGGCAAGAGGATGCTGTTCTGGGTTGCTGTTAAGGACCTTAACTTAAGCTACTATAGGGGTGTGTAATATTGGGGCTATATTATCCCCCTATAATGGAGAATCAAATGGAGAAGAACATGAAACATGGAAACTGGTGGAATAGAGGGATTTCAGGAACTTAGTTTAAGTCACCAGATTCGAGAAACCATATTAACTACTATACATATATGCATATTCATTAAGGTATTTTAAAATTGGGAAACCATATAAGTACTATATATACCCATTATGGCAACTTATTTTAAGTTCCTTCACAGCAGCCCAGTGTTTCCTACCACGTCGGCCCAAACTGCATAGTGGTGCGTTCCACTCGCAACCATGGAGTTGAAACTTGAATCCCCTACGCCCCAGGCAGGATCCTAGGGGAGCACCCTCCATGCCCAAATCAAACCCCAGGGTTCAGGGTTTAGGGCCTCAGTCAAACTTATTTCGGGGTGTGGTCTAGAAACTAGCGCAGGGGCTGGATTGCCTTACATGGGCCTCATATACCCAACATTCACCTCCATTCCGAAAAAGGCCTTCTATACACCATATTCCCATTCCACACAGTCCCTCCCCTTGTCTGGAAGTCCTAGATGTGCAGGTAGTGGGGGTCCAACTAGCCCTGGCATCTAAGCCCTGTGGAATCTCAGCTCGCAAGCCTGCAAGCACAAGGCCTTAAAGCTATGGACCCTAAGCTATACACCCTCAAACCTATGAATCCTACACCCTGAACCTACCGAGCCTGAATCCTAAACTGCAAATCCTGAGCCCTAAATCCCAAACCCCTTCTCGTCCCAGTCCCTGCCTGTAGCGCCAACTCCCCACATCTAAGCGGCAACTACCCCCTAATTCGGGGATGCAACCCATGAAGCGGAAGGCATCTGGGTTACTCGTACTCCCTAGTTAGACTCTAACCCATAAGAACCCATATATACTCCCTGTTTCCATGTCATATTCACTTTATTCTCCGTTCTTGGGGGCAAAACCCCCAAATCCTAAACCTCAAGTCCTTGAACTCTAAATCCTAAACCCTGGACCCTAAACCCTAAACCCCCTTGAATGCACTCTAGTAAAGTCCTGGGAACTCTAGGTTGCCCCGCCGCAGCAGGCAGCAAATGGCGGTCCAAAGTTGGCCGCGAGGAGCGCCTCCGTTGGTCCGGCCTCCCATTTAAAGTTCAGGGTTTAGGGTTTAGGTTGGTGGTTGAACCTAGTAAGATAATATTCCTTATATAACATACTATACCCCAAAAGGAGGATATAATCTTACTATATTGGGTACCCTAGTTTTCCCATACAAAATGCTACACATTTAAAGTTCAGGGTGCAGCGTTTAGGGTGCAGGGTTTGGGTTGCAGCGTTTAGGGCTCAGGGTTTAGGGTTGAGGGTTTGGGATTTAGGGTCCAGGAATTTGGGTTTAGGTTCAAGGGTTGTATAGGGTCCCTTAAAGGGGTTGTAGGGGATTACATAGGGTTATTTCCCAGTCCCAAACTGAAGCCTATGCCCTGAACCCCAAACCCCCTAAACCCTAAGCCCCCAGCCCTGACCCCAATGACGCGGTTTAACCCTCCTTACATGCTCTCTGGGTTTGTGTTGAGGACTTTCACTAAGCTACTAGCAGCCGGGTTTGTTGCTATGTATATGTACTATGGTGCCCGAAAATCAAAAGTCTTGTATAACTGAGATATATATATATATATATCCTTTAAAAGGCAGCCCAATATGGCAACTTCACTTAAGTTCCTTAACCTGCGTTGATCTTAAGGATCTAAACTGAGTCAGCAGAACAGGGACACACAGTAAGCGATAGGGTTTCCTAACTTTGGTAACTCAATTCAAGTTCCATAACACCAACCCAGTTTATCAGCAACCCACTTGTCCACCTTCAGCAAACCTACTTCACATATTTTCCCAGCAAACCCTCAAAAACCTCGCTATGTCCAAAAAACTAAACCTTGCCGTCAAGCTCCTAATCCCCTCCCCCCTTTTGTACGATGCTCCGCCCTCTGAGATGCCAATGCACCACCCTAAACCCTAAACCCTAAACCCTAATCTTGAATCACATGAAACGCACATGGCGGTTCCAAAATTTAGGGGGCCCCTTCTGGGGATCGAGATCATAATATGGGAGTTTCTCAAAAAGGGGATACCCTAGGGACTCCAGGGCATATATAGGGATTATATGGGGATTATGGGGGTCCTTATTAGGGATCGTATAGGGATAATATTGAGAGATACCCATATATTTCGGGGTCGCATAGTAGGAAACCTTAGGTCCTAGCCCCTGTACCTGCAGCACAACTCGCTCTGGTGAGGTCTCGGAGAAGGAGCTGAGACATACCCGCACCACCTTAGTGTAGAGGAGGTTAAACGGTTAGTAGGGAACAAGGGAATAAGGGGTCTATATAGAGTTACATAGATAGAGACTATATAGGGGCATTTTAGGGAAATCTCAGCAATAATATTATATAGGGATTACATTCCCTCATTCCCTACTAACAACCACCTGAGTCGAGGCAGGTCTCTCTCCTGTCTGCTGCTAGCAAGGAATTCAAGAACGGATCCCTGTAGTTGCCTCTGTAACCTGCAACGATATGGATAGCTCCCCAAATTAGGGTCCCATTTCGGTACCCCTAGACATTAGGTCCGTAATATAGTATATACCCAAGAGGGGCCCGTCGTTTTGAGAGCAACTCATATAAACACAGATTTTCCCCCATTCCCTGAGTCTGTGCTACTGTAACCGCCAGCCAGTGCTGGTCTTTGGAGCTTCCGGCTTGATGTGTCCCGGGTTCGACTAGGGTCCCTCGTCTGGGAAGCCCACATTTCCGCCCGTAAGGATGGCGATTTTTAGGACTTATGGTTTGTGGCTTAGGGTTTCCTGTTCTGTGTTCCACTGAGCTCGATTTGTATAAGCAATTTGGTGCTGGAGAATACTTGGACACTAAACTACCCATGGTTCAGAAGGGTATCTAAGAAGGTCTTGGTAACCCTGAACCCTAAACCGCCCTTACGCTTCCAGCAACAAGCATAGGACCTTTGTTTGGGGGGTTGGGGTAACCAGCACATTCTGAGTAGCTGCAAGATTTGAACTACAGTGGGTTTAGGGTTTAGGGTTCACGGTTTAGGGATTGGGGTTTGGGGTTCAGGGAGTCGAGCTACAGTCTCTTGGGGAACGTATGAATGGCTATACTAAACTACCAAGCGGACCCTATGTCCCCCTAATGGTCCCTTGGTAGCCGTAATATTGGCAGTAGCCAATCCCTATATTCCACTGTATAATCTCAGTTTCCATTTCATTTTCCATTTGCTCCCCGCTGTTGGCAGTAATGCACCCCAAAATCCTAAGCCCTTCACCCTGAAACCCTAAACCTCATCCCAAAAAGAACACACTAATGGTCCGATCTCGAAGACAAATCTCTACCTGTCCTGAAACCTTCCCCAAACTTACTGGTTCTGAATAGGGAATAGGGGAAAAGTCTGTAGGTTTAGGGCTTAGGGTTGGTAGGATATAAGGGAAGATATTGTATAGGGGTTATATGGAGATTATGTTCCACCATTCCTTACTCAAACCAGTAAGCAGAGCAGATGGGGGCTTATAATAAGCAAGCACGAGAAATCGCTGTAAGGACGCCCCTAGTGAACCCGAGGCATCCGAAACTCTTTACTGGGGTTATATAGGGAACATATGCTCTTATTCCCGACAAACAACCAGTAAGTTATTGTGCGCTTTTGAGGAGCAACAAGGAACCCTTCAGGACATCTCGGGGACTCCACCTCCATCGAGCGCACTACGGGCTCCTAGTCAGAGCCCAGCTCGGAGATAGGGGCCCATATTTTGGGCCCAAGGACATGACCCCAAAGCCCTAACCCTAAACCCAATAGGTACTACAGTAGGTACTAGGGGTGGCAAAGTCATACACCGCAACTTGAGCCGTTTTGCTTGAAACCTTTTAGCCCAAACTCCTGACCCTGAACCATGCACGCATGCCCTAGCGGTTTAGGGTTCAGGGTTTAGGGTGGCCCAGGCCCAACGAAAGCCCTAAAACTTCTAGCCTCAAATCACCGGTGAAAAGCTGGAACCCTAAGCCCCAAACTCCAAAGCCTAAACTCTTAAAACCCCAATCCCTAGACCCTCATCCCGAAACTCTAAACCCGTCACCGCGTAAGTGCAAACAGAGGGGCCCCGGTGCGCGCCACGGCAGCGGTCCCTGCCTTTCGACAAAGGTTTAAGGTTAGGGTTATAGGGTTTAGTCAGGAGTTGCCATGCTTGAAGGGTCAGGGGGACTTCGCAATAGTGATGATATGGGGTTTAAGGTTTAGGGTCAGAGGGACGGAGTAATAGTGAAAAGAAAGGGAAAGCTACAATAGATCATGTAGGGTTTAGGGTTGAGGGTCGGGGGGACGGAGTAAGTATACTCACACCCCTATAAACCATATACTAGCACCATCCTACTATTGGCCTGCTGACTAAGTGTCCTGACCCGCCAAGTACTATCCACCTCGGCAGCGAACTCCCCAGTTTTAAAGGGGTGATAATAGTATCATTCCCTATTGAGGGCTAGGCTTACATGTCACAGCTTTCCGCAATGTAGCTTTAGGTCAGGAAGCTTGTCTATTGAGAGCATTTTTCTGTAGAGTTGGGGTGGTCAGGGAGCTACATTCCAAATCACAACGCCCACAAACCTAATTCCAAGGTTGAAACCATGGGCCCCTGGTACGGGCCCTTAACTCTGGGATACCCCATATGTACCCTTTGGGGTCCCTGGAATCCCCCTGAGAGGCCGAAGGGTCCATATTCGGGGCCCATACTTTCAATCTTAGAAAAAACAATTCCCAGCGCAAGTCCCTTAACCGGGGGCACCTCAACCCCCAAAGTAATGGCCGAGACCTGCTTGGAGAGTGAGGGGGTCTTGGAAAGTAGGTTGACAACGCAGGTAACTGGGTACGGGAATACTAATATTCCAATCCTCTGGCTTATACTCTAGCCCTGATAGATAGATAGATAGAAATACATACGTACATACATATATATATATATGTAAGATATACCTCATATGCCGCCCTTACCGCCCGAAGAGCCTAACTAGTGGCCCTACACAGTCTGGGTTGCTGTTAAGGAACTTAAATTAAGTTCCCATAATGGGTATATATATAGTAAATAATAGGGTTTCCCCAATATAATAACTTAATTTAAGTTCCTTAACAGCAACCCAGCAGTACCCAGAAAGACGGTACAGGTCGAAACCTTGTTGGCTCATGGTAAGGACCTTGAAGGCTCAGAGGACTTCGCGACTTGCTCCTTGGTAACTATTAGGGTTTAGGGTTTAGGGCTTTATGTGTAACTGGGATCATAACTGAATTGGGATAAGCCTCATAAGGCCTTTTAGCTGGGACGAGTAGGATTCTGCGGCCCGTGCTTTCGCAGTTACTACGGGGGTAACTAAGCAACCAGACATGGAATAGTTCTTCCCAAGCAAGCAGTGTTTGGAGAGTCCTTACCTAAGAAGTAATCTAAGTCACCGTGACATGGGTAGACAGAAACTAGCCCCTGTTCCCCATGTTTCCTATGTCCTAACCCCAAGCCCCTTATTGTAGTAACTTCGCTCCAGTTCTTGAGCCGCGGCCCAGAAGTACCAGTCTTAAAGTTTAGGGTATACAGCCCCAAACTATGATCCTCCATACAGTCACTCCCCCCCCCAACTCTCAACCCTTAATGTATGGAACCCCCCCAAAGCCCCACACCCAAAACCCAAAACCACGACCCGAACCCACTGGAGCCCTTCGCGCAGCCTCGGGAAGCTGCACATCGCAGGCAACGACCAGAGGACCTCCTTCAGCAGCGCTCGTGTCGGGAAGGACCTGCCCGAAACTGGGTTGCTGTCAGGATTTAGGGTTTAGGTGTAGAGTATAGGGTTTAGGGATTAGGATGCAGGATTTGGGTTTAGGGTTTAGGGTTTAGGGTTCAGGGTTTAGGGTTTAGGGGAAGAAGTTTTAATTAATGTCCCCCTAATGTACCACCATCATATATTGGGGGGAGTATTGATTCGGGTGTAGGGGGGGGATCTGCTTCGTGTTTCAAGGCGAACTGTCGATGGCTTTCGGTGTCAGTGCCACTGTTTAGGGTCTAGGTTGTAGGGTTTTAGGGCTAGGGTCTGCAGAGTTAGCACTGCTATGGCCAAGCCTCACGCTACACAGAAAGCATTTGTAGTTCTACTCGGCTATACACCCTAAACCCTAAGCGCTAAACCCGACACCCTGAATCCTACACCGCGTAGTTGAATCCGAAGCAATAATGAGGTCAACCTAGCGTCGCCCTGAGGGTTTAGGGTGTAGGCTTTGGGGCTTAGGATGTAGGATTTAAGGTTTGGGGTCTAGGGTTCCGAAATCCTACTTGGAGGCTCATTGGATTCAGTATCACTTAATACTGGGGGCTGTGACCCTTCCCATAACTGAATTAAACCCTAAACCCCTGAAGTAATCCCTGTTCTAAGGCCATTCAGGGGGGCTTATAAGTAAGATTCTACCACCAGAAGAGCAATTGGCTACAAAGACGATGGAACCTCCAAGGGTTTAGGGTTTAGGGCCCGCAACCCCAAACCCTAAACCCAAAAACCACATATAAACTTACCATTACTTAGGGTACCCAAATGTCCTTAATTTCAAGATTGCATAATTTTGAAAGTTCAAATTTTCAAACTTTCAAATTCAAAATGACACCCCACAAACCCTAAGTAATGGCAATAACCCCCAAATCCCATCCAGGCCTGCAGCCAGAGGGGGCAGCAATGAAGCTTACCAAGTTGGCAGCTCATGCCTCCAGCAATTTTTGGGACGGGTTCCGGAAAGCATGGGTCCCCTTTTGGGCGGTGTCCTGAAACATTGAAGTCTATATTTGGGGCCCCCATTTATGGGGAACATCATGTGATGGTTTCTCAGAAGTATGCCCTGTTTTAAGCGGGTTCCATGGTTTGTACAAGGGTTGTATAGGGGTGGATGGTCATATCAGGCTTTTGCGTTTGCCTTGTTGCAGGTAAGGAACCATGAATTTTGCAAAATGAGCATACAGTGGATGAAATCTTGCACCACTTAGGATCCTTGATGTATTGCAAATCCAATGGTAGCTGTATATGGTAGCGCAAGATTCCCTCCGTCCGCAATAGGTATGTTTCACACGAGCAAAATTGCCGCTTCCCTCCCAGTAATGCCCCTGCCAGAGGAAGCACCATCAAAACAAACCCACACTTCAAGATCCAAAAGGGGGCCAGATGCATGCATTATGGGCTCTTGGTCCTCAAAAAAGGGGGTCCTGAACCCAAGGCCCTTTGGGTACACTGAACCCCTAAACCTAAAACCTTTACGCAGTAGGGGCCGTACTATGCAGGGGACCCAGACTGGGGCCCTTCTTTTTACAGCCCAAGATATCCAAATCATTAAGCCGTGTGCGGGCAAAGTAGCACTACCCTCAGGGTAATAGACCTCCCCACCCCTTAATGAATAATACATGTCTCCTGTATAGTACCAGCCCAGACCCCTGGGAGGATCTAAAAATTAGATCTCCTATATAGACCCATTATAAACCCTGTATAATCCTTATAGAATCTACCCTATGGTTCTAGGGGATCCAATTTGTAGATCCTTTTAAGGGTCTGGGAGTATATATCAAGAGAAGTACGTATGCATCCAAACAGAATGTTGCTGACTACTTCAGGAGTTCGTAGCGAACGGCGCTGGTGCATGATTGCTGCGGGTGCTCCACGGCTATTGCCACAGGATGCCAGCTTAGAGTAGTGTAGACTCCTCTTTGTAGATTGTACATAGCTTAGAGTACGGACCATTAGTGTCTTTTATTATGTGTACTCACAACAAAACATCATAAAGCTGGGTGCTCATCCCTCTAACTTTCAGCCCCTGTACAAAACAATAACAGCTTCCATTGTATTTTCGATTTTCTTTCCCATTTGACCCACTTCTCCCCTGCGCCATATGAGTGGCCATAAGCTAGGTTTCTTGTTGGGCTCCCATTTCCCTTGCAACAAGTGTATTCCCAACGGCACCATCCCTGGCTACAATGACCTTTAGAACAGCCTTGCTTCTAAGGGTGGGAGGAAATCTTCACAACTTAGGACCCCCCAAAATTCTGTAATTCTTTGGGGTATGGGGTTAGGGTTTACGGGTATAGGGTATATAAGGTGGTGCAAGATGACCTCCGTCCACCGTATGAGTGTCCTGGGGCTTCCACTCAGAGGCCACTTCAGGCGCTGCACGGAAACGCGGCCCGATGGGAGGCACCTGAGGAGGAGCGCTGGAGGGAAATGAAGGGACCCCTCCTAAACCCTACTGGGTTGCTGTTAAGGAACTTAAATTAAGTTACCATATTGGGGAAACCCTATTATTTACTAATTATGTATACCCATTATGGTAACTTAATTCAAGTTCCTTAACAGCAACCCAGCCTAGCATGATGAGGGGATCACATAGCCATGGGGCTCCAATTACCTAAATAATGGGAACTGGGTTCTATATACCCTATAGTTACATAGCCCAGTAACCTACTATTTAGGTAACTGGAGCCCTAGGGTAGGGATCATTAAATACTTGAGCAGGAGTACGCGGTGGAAAAACAACGTCAAAGGAAGGATTCTTTCGGGCTCAGGGTATTCAGGAGAGTCTTCATTATTTGAGTCCTGAGAACTTGTGATAGGGGGGACACGGACTTGGAGACTTCGTGTTCAGGAATTGGGTAGAGGTGGGGCGTTGGGATCAGCATCTGGGAAGGTTTGAGGTTTAGAGCCCTAAACTCTACACCTAAACCTTACCTCTAGGCATAGGGAATCTTGCATTTGTTGGCTAGGAATGTCGTCTGACACCTGTTTCTCCTACAGCGTACATAACCATATTGGAGATTGCCAAAAATAATTCAAAAACACATCTTATCCTTAAGAGGGACCGCCCCAAAACTGGGTTGCTGTTAAGGACTTAAATTAAGTTACCATAATGGGTATACATAGTAAATAATAGGGTTTCCCCAATATAGTAACTTAATTTAAGTTCCTTAACAGCAACCCAGACATTGGCGCTATGAGCTCTGAGCTCACGTCTGCATCCCTTTGAGCCCTTGGCTTGTTACGGCTGTATGCTTCGAGTCCAACGGCTAGGAGCGTTTTGCAGTGGCTACATGAGGTTCCAGATCTTACTTGGGGTCAGTAGGAACAAGGGAATATAATCGCCATATAGCCCTATATATTCCCAATTATAGTGTAGCAGTTTCCATTGTCATTTCCATTTTCTTTCCCATAATCCCTATATATTCCCTATATAATTCCCATATAATCCCTATATAGTATATTCCCATACTCCCTACTAAAAGAACCATTAAAACCCTAAGCCCTAAACCCTAAAATCTAAGCCCTAAACCCTGAATCCCAAATCCTACACCCTTAGCCCTATAGCCTAAACCCACTGAGAACCAGTAAGATGTCAAAAATCCGAAAGCTTCAGCAGCTAAGGTTCATCGTTCAAGGTTTCCTTGATTTTGGGTGGTTTAGGGGTTTATGGTTTAAGGTTTTAGGGTTTAGGGTTCAGGGATTAAGGTTTGGGCTTTAGGGGTTTAGGGCTTTAATTTTAGGGTTTGAAGCAAAGAAGTAGCGCAGAAACGGAAGCCATAAGGTGTCTCTAGTGAAGGCATGTTGGTTTAAAGATCGAGATTCAGAAGTTCGTTGCATTGTACAGCCGCTACCCTGTAGCGGTTAAAAGTTTAGAGGCGTAAAGAGCAGTCCGTAGCCCAAGTCCTAATCGAAGTGTAGGACTTTACCTGGGCCCCAAAGCACCACACTGCTGTTCCTCACATTGGAAACTTGAAAAGGGACCTCAATGATAAGTGGAGCTCTAGCACGACATGCTTCAAATTCAACTCAACAACATCTCAGCATGGGACTCTACGTAGTATGGTACCCATTCGGGTTATATTAGGGTTATATTGGGGTTATATGGGGGATAATGGAAAAGAAAATGGAAACTACTATAGTATATTGGGATTATATTCTACGTAGTTTCATAGATCCCAACAGTCCCTAAGACCCACCCTCTTTGGGACCACCCTCCACATTTCTGGATGTTTTCTGCTGCACGCAAAGCTCGACGGGGCGATGAGAGTATGCGCTGAGTCGTGGCTGCCAGCATTTGGCTTTGCTCAGTACGAGGGTGGATAGAAGAGTTCAGGACCCCCAATAGATTGTAACGTGAAGGGTATACTTGGAGGGTTAGGGGGACTTAGTAAGTAGGTTAATAAGCCCCATAACCCATAAAGTAACCCTAGTTANNCCCTGACCCTCCAAGTAAGGTATGTATGCAGTGTCGTGTAGACTCGCATGTACATGGAGATCCAATTGGCAACAACGATTGATGAACATCTCCTCTAACTCCAAAATCCTACAACAGTGAACTATAGTCATCCTTAAGCAGATAGAATATGGACATGATAGACGTTTCAATGCACGTGTCTAGGTTTGTGCACAGATAACTTACTGGTTGTTAGTAGGGAATGTGGAAATACAACATCCCTATATCATCCCCGTATAATCCCCTTTCCCTACTAACCCTAAGCCCTGAACCCTGTATACATAAATATAGATAGATCGATGGATCGATAGATAGATAGATAGAGAGAGTGAGAGAGAGAGCTATATATATTTATATATTTATAGGTAGTCCCCCTTAAGTAGATAGAATATGGGGTAAATGGGGATCTTATTATTATATACCCAAAGCCATATTCTGTCTACTTAAGAGGGACTATATATTATGTATATATATACTCCCTTACTCCCTACAACCCCCCAGTAACATAAGGCCGGACATTCCCGATGCACCATTGGGTAGTTTCCCCAAGTAAGGGGACCCCAATGTCGACGCGAATATACTGTATTTCTATAACAATCCTTTTATGGGAACCCCCCCAAAATGGTACCCCTGATTTTAGGAAACTCCTACTTGCTCATACGCATGTCAAAATCTACATGCGTTCTGTGTGGGTCAGGACTCGTGCATTGCGAGTGTCTTAATCCTTCTGTTTGGAAGCATCTGTTTGACAATTGGGCTTACATTGGCACGGGTCGCCTGCGCATGCACTCGAGCGGGCGCTGATGCTACTAGGCACCACCTCTCTCTGATGTCTGCAATGGCGTGAACTTGGTAGTTGGGCAGATGTGGGTTGTGGATTGCACAATGTCATTGCCACTTTGGGTCTTCTGTGCTCTCAATCCAAATCCCCCAAGCTTCGTCCATATTCTGCCATGGATAAAAATCGGATACTTTCGCGTTGATGTAGGGAAATCAATGCCCAAAAAGCAAATACGAGGAGGAAGCAGAAGATTCCCCCCAAAAGAGAACCCTATAATCAAAACCGGCTTCCGAACACGGTTTAGGGTTTAGGGTTTAGGGTTTAGGTTAATTTGTCGGTTGTTATTAGGATGATAATGACCCAACATTGAAAATCATTTTGGAGGCCCCGATACTATCATGATACGACTATCCTAAGGATTGGGGTTACTAGAACCTTCCATCATTTCATGCTTACCTATCCAAACCCCTAGAGGATCCAAAAATGGAACTCCCCAATATGAACCCATTCCTACATTGGGGAAACCAGGGGATTATTGGGAGGTTCCATGTGTTGGATCCTTTAGGGTGTCTGAATAATGTGATCCCAGAAATGGTGCAGCAACCCCCGGGGACCAAACGATCCAAATGCCAAACTCCAGAGCTTGCTTGCAAAATTCGGGGTTTAGGGTTTAGGTATCTAGGGTTCAGGGTCTAGCCCTCAGTATCGGCTGGGCATATAAAGGATAGCTAGTCTCAGCTGCAACCCACATCACGGTATGTTCAAGCGTGCCTCTGACTACATCAGAACTTCCAAGCATTCACTGGCGCTTGTCAGCAAGGATGTATGTCATGTCCGACTGACCTGTGCAAGAGCAACTCGACGGTAGGAAACAGGATGTTAAGGATTGGTGGCGGCCGTTTGGTGTGGTCATCTTGTGCTTTCTTAAAATCGGGGCCCCTGGGGCACCATAAGTACATGAGCTGTAGTCTAAATCCCTAGTATCCCCCTTAATAACACCCATAATAGTCCCGTATCTAATCCTCAATTTAACTCCCCTTTAAGGAATTTAGAATATACAACAGGGGCCTAAATCATTACCAAAATCAATGTGAGGTCCATTTGAGGTACCATAGACCACAATTATATAAGGAATGTGGAACCATAATATTGGTAGTGATTTAGGCTCCTATAGTAGCTCATATGGTTCCCTATCACCGTGTCCACCCTCAACCCCAAAGTCCATCGTTACTTTGGCATCTGGTAGTTTCCCTTTCTTTGTATGGTTTAGGGTTTAGGACATCTGGTAGTTTCCCTTTCTTCGTAGGGGGGGCCCAATATAGACCCTAAAATACTAAAGGCTTTAGTATAGGGAGCGACCAGAAATCTGGAACCCCAACTGCTTTAGGCTTTAGTATAGGGACCCCCCAGAAAAGGGAACCCCCGAAAGGGACCCCCAATATAAACCCCCCCGACTACTTACTATAGGCTTTTTATAAGGACCCCCCCACAAAGGGACCCCCCAATATGGACCCCCCAAATACTTACTATAGGCGCTATTATAAGGACCCCGGAATGGGACCCGGAATACTATGGACCCCCCAACTATTATTTCTATAGGCTTTATTATACCTAAGTTCCCCAGTAAGTCCTTAAGAATAAGGGTACCCTTTTTTTCTAGTGCTCAGCTTTAATAGGGAGATCCCAAAATGAAAAGGGAAAACGTCACCTGCTGGGTACCTAGATAGGGACCACCAAAAAAACCTAATTTCCCATTCCCCGTCAAGGATCCAACAAATGGAACGCACCAATAATCTCCTAGTTTCCCCAATGTAGTAATGGGTTCATATGAGCTATAATCTAAACTCCTAGTATCCCCCTTCATCACCCCTATAATAGTCCCCTCTAAAATCCCTTGTATAACCCCCCTTTTAAGGAGTTTAGACTATAGTACATATTGGGGGTTTGGGTCTGGGTTTGGGACCCTCCCATCAGACTTGGTCCACAAGATCTGAAGCATGCCAACAGTCACAGATGGCGGGCAGAATAGTATATACTGTTTAGGGTTTAGGGGTTTAAGCTTTAGAGTGTATATTCGATAGTAGTTTACATTTTATTTTTCCATTATCCCAACAAAACCCCTATATTACCCCTATATAACCCTAATTTGGGGCACCATCCTTGTGGTGGCTTTTCCTTTTGAATCTTTCTCACTCGCGCGCGGGCTTGAGGGAGTGGGCGGTCCCCGATCGCGGTCAAGGACAAGGAACCTACCCCATGGTTACGGGCGTGGGGGCCCTAATCTGGGACTTGAGCTTTTCTAGAGGAATGTTCCGTATACGCATATGAGGTGGCAGGATTGAGTGGCTCAGATTTTTTCACCTTAGATGGTATGATCCCCCCCCACTGCGACAAACTGTAAGAGTGCATACATATGCCAGACAGAACAAACACACCACTTACAGAGATCACTAAGCTGTGTCAGCCGTATGAGTCCATAATCGTCACGCGTTCGTCACCTCAAAAATTGAAATCATCCTGGATGCTAAGACTCCCCAACCCCTTGGTGGTACCCTGGACATGGTTGGCCTGAAGAACTTGCTTCTATGGCATCTCGGAGCATGCGCTCCACCTCAGGGACTGTAGGACTAGGCTGCATCATTTCAGCGAATTTGAGAATTTGCCAATTGCCGACTGTGGATGGAGGAAATTTTGCACCACTTAGGATCCCCCCAAAAAGACTGTAGCTGTCGGGGTACAGAGAATCAGGTCGCCATAAGAACCCCAAAATACTATAGAATCCTTATAGCAGGGACCTCCGATGAGGTATCCCTAATTTCAGGAAACCCCCTATAAGCCTACCGGTGCTTAAGGGAGAGTTGGGGGTTTATGCGTATAAGATTCCCTGTATCATCCCCAATAGATACCTATATACCCTAAGCCCTAGACCCTAATCCCCATATATACCCACATCACCGAAATCACGCCCCCCACTCCCTGTAGAAAGTAAAGTGATACGATATTTCCCCTCAGCTCTTTTAGCTGCACTCAGTAAGGAGGGGGCGAATCTGTTATTGGGACTACTAGACTCAATCGCTAAACCCTAAATCCTCAAGCTTGACTCCCTCCTTACCTCTCATCTTTCACCCTCCAACAGCCCTCACCCTCACCCTCACCCAATCCTGTTGCTTAAGGGGGGACCAGGGAGAGAAGTACCATGTTCAGGTTATGAGGGTATGTAGAAACTATGATAAGCATCTTCTTTAAGCACCGGTATGCTACCTACGGGATTACTGTTCCAGGTTTGAGACCCTAAACTTGAAGTCTAGGGTTCAGGGTGTAGGGTTTAGGAATCCAAGTTTTCACCTCTGCTCTTTTTGCCCGGCCTGGGGTACTTCGAATCTAGACTGTGGTGCGCCCCTGCCAACCTACAACCTGAAATAGCCGTACTAAGCCCTGTAGAAATCTTGTGAGCCCTCTTTAAACCTTTGGAGAAGGGGGGGTCCTTTGGGAGGATCAGCTTCTACTGGACCATTCCTTGGACCAGTACCTTCCATAAAACCAACCAGTGACCTCAAACAGGGGTCTTCATGGACTACCGTGCTTCCACCAGGAGCTACATGGGGTTTGGGGAGGCACTGTTCTAGGTGCCTTGGCCCAAGGAAGAAACGTTCAAATAAGAACAAAAAATTGCTTCCATAAAGCTAGCCGGGTTCATATGCAAATGACCGCCTTCAACTATGATTTTCATGAATCCACGCAACGGCATTGTTGGCCTGCGTCATAATGATAAAGCCTTCCAGCCGGTGATGATAAACTTTCCCAGAATCGTACATTCAAATATTTGTAGGATAATCCACTCCCCCTAATATTACACCCCTACCCCCCAAATATTAATTTCCCTAATATATTCACCCTAAACCCTAATTTTGTAATAACATTAGGGGCAGGGAATTACCCATTATCATTTGGAAGGAAGGAAGTCTTCACGCGGAATGGCGCCGCAAATGAAGCCGGCCAACCCACAAGTGAAAAGCCCAAACTCTTAACCCCAGAAAAAAGGTTGCTGCTAAGGAACTTAGATTAAATTAGGGTTTAGGGTTTAGGTTACCGTAATGGGTAAATGTATATATATGTATAGTAATTAATATGCTTTCCCCAATACAGTAACTTAAGTTCAGTTCCTTAACAGCAACCCAGGAAACCCACCAGCCAGGTCAAGGGTCGACCGCAGCTTCTGAATGACGAAGGAGGAATGTCAGCTCAGGATTAGTCTCGTTGTCCTGCTGTTGGGTCATGCGGAATTTTATCCATCAACTGCCGCCATCCCCTAAACATGGAATCTGAAAAGGGGGCCGCTGCGGACTACGGCAGGTTTTGTTTGGGTCGGGGGCTTCCATGTTTGCAGTGGGGGGTATGGTAGATGGAGCAGGGATGGACTATACCAACACTCCAAGGCCTTCCCTCCAAATCATTAGGGCTAGCACCCCTGCCCCACTCTGGATCCAAGTAGGACAAACCATTTCAAAGAACTGTGAAGCAGGAACAGCACTCAACAGCAGTCTCAGAAACATGTGAAACTCACAACCCATCTGAAGATCACAACCCATCTGAAGAGACAAGGTCTGAAAACAGTAGCAAGTTTGACTCATGGTAGGGAGTTCCGCCGAGATGCAGCAATGACGTTGATGTGGGCAGTTGGACACCAGCAGCACATTCCTCGGAGCGGGGGGGCGGGATGCAGCTTTGTGGCATGCTTGCCTGAGAGCGCGAACAACAACCCTCCTGTTCCCGGTTTGCGCTTGTATTCACTTTTCTATCTGCCCTCTCACCTTCCCCTATGCTTTTATGTTACAAAGGCAAAATGCTTACATGATTGTTCAAGAAACTCTTGGGTGTGGACAGCTTTCATGCTTGGGGCTTATCAGCTCCGGCATCGAAATCCCGAGGCCATCCAGACGAGAGGCTAAAGATGTCGAAGTCGCAAAAGCTCCAACCTTTCACAAAGAGCCCAAAAACTTGTTTAATGAACATGCCTCGGATTTACGGTGAGGTCTGTGGTTTCATGAGAAACTTGGTGCCACCTATGAAGCAGTTTTATGGTGCAGGGGTGTGTAGTCATACGGAAAGGTTGATGACCCCAAACCCCCGGACCGCCTTACTTGCGACAGCCCTTAAAGCCTTACAGGGGGGCGGGTGTAAGGAGGACGTGCTACGAAATCTCAGGGGGCCTCGGGGGAATAACTATTAAGGAGAATTAAGATACCATCACCCTACGAAACACTCCCCTTAAGGACCTCGTCAAGGCTCATAGACGGCTTGTGTAAACGAACAGGCTTGCATGATGTCCCGGCGCCCACCTGAGAATTGTTCACGTGGAAATGTCTTTCTTTGGCCCAAATGCTGCCTTAAACCTCAAGCTCTACATTTTCTATTACTCACTGGTTGTTAGTAGGGAATGGAATGGATTCCTACAGTAGCGCCCGCATAATCCCCAGTTGAAAACAAGCAAGATCAATTGCATTTTGACGCTCCATGGGCCTCGCCGTCGCACGGTAAAATCCTGGATCTGGCCCACCTCCAGGATTCCAAGGAAGCCGGGTCTACGTATCATACTATGTGATTGTGAACATGGCAAGTGGGTTCGAATGGAATATTTTCCACGAAAGCTAACAATGGGAATGGTAAAGGACCTTTGTCCTTTTAACGGGGGCCCGCGTTGGGGTTGCAAGCAAAAGGTACTGTTTGATGATCCGTAATTCCACAGTATTCCTTCAGCAGATTTCCCGAGAATCTCGAGGGTTCCCCGGCCGACCCCATGGAGCCAGCAAAAAAAAAGAAAACTTGAACCCTATATACTTTCTCGCCCATCTTTGGCCCCAGCCTCCCCGACACCCACTTCACCCATGCGTCCAAACTCCATGTGTGCTTGCTGAACGCTGGACCCTACCGAGACTAGTGAAGGCATCTAGAAAGTACATCCACCTCATGGGGTCCCGTAACATGTCCAGTTATGCGATGGATGGAGGAAATCTTGCATCAATTACAAAGCTCGGAGTAATGATTTCCTGTTATTGGTGCCATATGAGGTGTGCAAGATTTCCTCCATCTGCAATAATGTAGAATACCACCAAAGTGGGGTTGCACTTTCTATACTCTAGATCCTCCTTCACCTGGGTATAAACACGGCGCTGCATCCGAGGACAACGCTCTTTTGAAAATCTTTCAGCCCCTGGAAAGATTCTCGCAGCGAATTTAATGTAGCCCCTTCAAGAGTGCTATAGCCCTGTTTAGATAGCGCCTTTCAGTCTTGTAGTTCCCTTGGTCTTCCAGTTCACTTGCGAGGGTCTTGTTGTAGCGTGACGTGTAAACCCTCTAGAGCATCTTACAACCTGATCCTGAAGCCTTTGCATCCAGTTCTAGAACAAATTTACGGGCATTGTAGCTCCCTGGAAGATCCTTATAGCCCCTTCTAAAAGTCTTGTAGCCCCTAAAACGCCTTAAATCACCTGCTTAAAGGGTCTTACAACATCCATCAAAAAAAATCTTATGTTGTGAAAGTGTTATGCAGACTTACTTCGGTGCAGCACGCCGGCACAAGTGGCGAAATTCATTCACAAGGAGTGCATCCAACGGAGGCAAGAAAGGCATGGAGTAAACCTAGAACCCAATTTTTGAATGGGAACTTCATATTTCAAAGGAAAACCCGGTGCGCTACAACGGCTTTCCTATCTGAAGGTTTTATGTTCAAACACATGCAGAGGGCCATTGTTCTTTACCTCGCTCACCCCCCAGGTTTGCAATCCTCGGCGACCTTCCCACACGTACATTGTTCAAATGGTTGGTGCGCATACGGACAGCAAAATGCGACATAGGCAGGAAGAGACAAGAACTATACGTGGCGGACGCGTCAGAAACCAAGCTTGGGTGTAAAAGGCCATGGTGATGTATGATGTGTGTACGCCCTCTTTAGAACGCATCACTCTTGCCCCCGACCAATGGACGAGGACGTCCCAATTGCTGTACCCCAGTATCCAGCCACCTTGTCCTCACCGTCTGGCATGTTCAAGGCACTGAGGAATCGCAACGTAGCCAGCGAGTGACATTTTCACATCGGTTCACACGCGGATCTATGGAATTCAAGTATTCATCCGAGAACCAGCACCGGATCTACTTTGGGAACGTTGCCCCATGGAGTATCTCCAGCTCAGTGCCTTCGATATCCATTTTGGCGCAGTTACTTCTGGGATTGGCCCTCGCTGGATCGTCGAAGGTGATTCGTTTGATTCATTTGATCGAGCGGCTGGGGTGGGGGTGTAAACGGTGCCGTGCAACCGATCGGCTGTGTATGTTACCGCTGACTGCTGGCCCTCGGTGGATGAATTTACGGTGATGGCTTCTAGGTGTTGAAAACTTATCATTTATTACTGTTGTTATTACGACGACGACGACGACGACGACGACTACTACTACTAGTATTATTAATATTATTGCTACTATTGTTTTCCCTTCACGCCTTGCATGCCCACCTTGGTTAGCAAACATGTGCATAATCACTTGCAGCATGCACAGGGCAACCTCTGAAAATGCACGCCCTAGCATGACTGAAGCAAGTCCTCTGCGGAAGACACCCTAAACCCTGAACCCAAATCCCGAAACTTACAACCTTCATACCTACACCCCCTCATCCGTAAGCTTTGAGAAGTTTTGAGGCAGACACCAGAATACTCTCGGTAACTCGTTCTCGGGAGATGCATGACTCCGCGGAGAAGAACCTCTGTGTAGAGGTTTGGGGGGCTTAGGGTGAGCTTTGAGGTTTAGGCTTTACAGTTAAGATCTAGGGTCTAGGCTTTGCGCATGTAAGATTTGGGGTTGAGGCCGTACAGCAAAGGCTAAGTTGGAAGACAGAAACAGCTTGGGGTACTTTGAGGTTCATGGGACGCAGTGACTCCTTCTGACTGGTTTTCTAACAGTACTTATAACCCCTTTAACTGGCCTCAGGGTTACCCCAATTTCAAGTAGGGTTATAAGCCCACTTGGAAGTAGATACTAAGGCCCATGAACCTTCAAGTATATGAGCTATAGTCTAAACTCCTAGTATCCCCATTAATATCCCATATAGTAGTCCCGTATATAATCCCCTATATAGCCCCCTTTTAAGGAGTTTAGACTACAGCTCATATAGAAGGATACTGATGTTCCAACATTCTGGGTTCTTACTGTGAAGTAGGTTTCTAAGGTTAACCCTCTGGCTCATATTGGGTTCTTATGTTCCGCAAAAAGCAGGCAAGACCTCAAGAGGCTTGGCAGGTGAAGAGAGTAGGGCTTTGGCAGGGTTAAAGGTTTTAGGGCTTGTTTTCTTTTTCAGGTTTAGCTTTGGGGTGTAGGGATTCAATGTTTAGGGGTTTGGGGTTCAGGGTGCAGGGTATGGGGCTTCGGTTTCGTACGCCGCGAATGTCTCTCGCACTGTACAGAATCTCCAGGGGTAGTCTGAGGCAAATCTCGAAATTTTGGGTGACAGGCTCTGTATGCTTTTAACCTGCGATGGCACTTGCGAGGGATAGCATGTTATAAGCCTAAACCCTAAACCCCTACACCCTAAACCCTAAAAGTTCTAACTTGGTTACAACTTGACCGTGGAGCCGCAGCCAAGAAAACAACCTGTGTAGTCAGTAGGCTTGGATTTGGTGTTTAGGGTTTAGGGTTTAGGGTTTAGGGTAGGTTTTGGAACTTACTGTACTTGTGCCTTCAGAGCTTGTAGGTTGCGATTCATAATCTACGCAGGAACACAACATAGCAGAAGAACCCAACAGGTGGGGCTTGAGGCTGTTGACCATAAATATCTTGATGGAGGTTTAGGGTGTAGGGTTTAGGGTTTGGGGCGCTTAACTCTGGGATCCTATTCTACTTATAACTGCCGCAATCTTGAACCCTCAGCCCCAAACCGACTACCCAGGAAGCCTCGAGCACAACCCAAAGCTCCCCCTAACCCCTCAATCCATGCAGCTTAGGGCTGTAGGCTTAGGCCCTAAATCCTAACGCCCTGACTCTTAAACCCTAAATCCACCAAAACAAAACCCTAAAATCTCAGTACCAGACTCCAGATCCGAACACTATGAAGCCAATTTAGCCCTGAGCCCTGAGCCCTAAACCCTAAATCCTAAACCCTAAGCACAGCAAAACCCGAAGCCCATCAACCGTACGCACCAAACACATACACCCCAAACCTTGCATGGCCTAACTGACGAAGCTGAGGGCTTTAGGGTTTAAACTAAACCCACAACCTGAAATAAGGCCATTCAGGCACGACTGTTGTTTCTTGGGTTTGATATGAAGGTCCTTTGATGAAATTGTTTGGGATTTACCGTTTGGGGTTGCCACAAGGGAGAACAGAGGCGAAATGATTTTCCTTAATGGCATCTTGGGGAACAGGACTCTTGATCAACATTTTCATACTCCGACATTCTTAGGATAAACCTAAACCCTAAATCTGGAACGCTACACCCTAAAACCTAGACCCCTAAACCCTGCACCCTAAACCCCGAAACTTCATGGTAAGGTCACTACAACTCGCCCAGACATAGACCTATCGTGACAAAGGCCAGGCAAGGGACTAAACCCTAAACCTAGGCAAAACGCCCAGAGACTACCCAGTGCTCCATCTAGAAATATACCCGGCCAAGCAGTTTAGGGACATTGGGATCTGATGCATGATGCAGGGTGTGTTCCCTGATTAGGGAGTACTGGGCTGTCTGCTATATGAATGCTTTTCTTAGGGCTGAGGGTTTAGGGTTTACGGTTTAGGGACTTTAAGAGAACTCCCCGTCCTGAGCCTTCTTTACATGAGGGGGCCCAGGAGGCCTGGGTCAGGGGTAGGGTTTAGGGTTTGGGGTTAACATGTTCTCCATCCCCAGCCGAGTATCGTTTTACACATACTGTAGAGTACTAAGTAGTTTGCAGTGCCAGTTTGAAGTGCCCTATGCTATATGCATACTCCTCCTGAAATAGATAGAACCTGGGTATATGGGATCTTATTATAATATGCCCAAAGCCATATTCTATCTACTCAAGGTGGACTATACGTATACATGAAGTTAGGACTGCAATGTTGGTACTTCTTTGTGTCCCCACTTTTTTCCCCTTCATCTAAGCATTTCCTCGGTCCTTCAGCCAAAGCCGAAACCCCTCGACCCTAGACCCTAATCCCTAAACCCGAGCCAGATCTCTCAAAGGACCCCTTAGCATGGAACTCCGCATTACTACAAATGGGAACCTAGGGGATTATGGGGAGGCTCCATTTTCTCAAGCCTAACCCTAAACCCTAAACCCTAAACCTTTAAACATTTTTTGGATCCCTGAGGTCAAGACGTCAGACTGTTTCGGGTTCATAGCCCCAATGCCGACGGCCCCTTCCCTCCCGGAAACACGAAACCCTCAATCTGAGCTTAGCGGTTACAACTCACCCCTCACAGATTCAGAATCCCATTCAGCCTGCCAATAGTTTTGGGGGATGGCATTCTAATCCTGAACCCTAAACCCTAGATCATAATCCTTTCTGAGCTATGGTCTAAACTCCTAGTATCCACCTTGATAACCCCTATAAACGTCCCCCATGTACTCACCTATAGAACCCCCTTTAAGGAGTTTAGACCCTAGACCCTGAACCCTAAACCCTGCACCTTAAATCCTAGACCCTAAGCCCTAAACCCTAAAACCTACATGCATACACCCCCCTTTGAGGAGTTTAGACTAAAGCTAAAGGAGGAACTTCAAGCTCGGTCTCGTCTTGAATTTGATCACTGTCGGAAGGACAAGGACCTCACAAAGTCTCAGACTTTATAGTCCCCCTTAAGTAACTTAAGTAG
>CAJNIZ010043378.1:33435-45141 GCA_905231905.1 Symbiodinium pilosum
TAAGGTTTTGGGATTAGGGGTTTAGGGGTTTAGGGCCCCGAAATCCTAAACCTTGGGTTTGAGGCCAGGGAGTTCGGGTCCAGGGTCAATGCTGCCCCTGTATTGATCGTTTTGCTGCTGCTTCCATGAGAGGAAAAACAACATACAGTTTGATTTGGGTACTGCCCCCACCCAGTAACAGTCTATATTAGGGGTCCTATTCAGGGCTATATATAACCATAGTATAATTGTTCTCCAACTGTTACTGAGGGGGGGCAGTACCCAAAGTTTGATGATGTTGAAGATAGTGGGATTGAACCCGCTGCTCAGCGGCTCACGGTGGATGATGTCTTTGGCCAGTTTGCTAAGAGGGCGACTCAGCCTAAACCCTTAACCCCTAAACCCTAAAACCCTAACCGCAAAACCCCTAAACCCTAAACCCCTAAACCCCCAACCCCTAAACCCTAGACTCAAAAAACTCTAAACCTAAACCCGTAAACCCTAACCCCTAAACCCGAACCCTATGGCTGCTAGGGGTTCATCCTCCAGGTGCTCTTGTGAACAAGAACGACGAAGACAGACCTGCGGTATAGGTTGGATCCTGTCCCCACCCTGCAACAGTCTAAGTAGGTTAGGTTTAGTATCTAGGGTTTAAGGGCCAGGGCGACATAGTAAGTGGCATAGTAGTGAGGATAGCTGGGGCTGTAATATGGTTTACAAAGGTATAAGTGGACTTTCTAAATCTCCCTGACCCTGCAAGTAGGGGTCATACTAAGGGCTGTATATAAGTTTACTTAAAATGTTACCCAACTGTTACAGAGTGGGGGCCGTACCGAAGGTATAGGGTGATGATGAACCCCCACACTCTGCTGATATCTCACTGAGCGTCATCATCATGAAAACTCCTGTTGTGTAGCGCCTTTGCCAAAACCTTAAATCCCGTTGACCCCCCTCAACCCTGCAAACCTAACCCCCGGAACAGCTTGAACCCCCTGACCTTCGTAACCCCTCCTGGCAAAGTCTAAAGGCCTTAAAATCTGGGGTATGGGGACATTGTAGCCCACACTTCTTTAATATACTTACTACCCCTGACATTCGCAAACTCTACTCGCAAACCATATGGCTCACAGACTTTTTTAACATCCTTACTCACACTTCTAAGACTTACCCGGTCTCCCTGACCCCAAACCCTAAGTCTTAAACTTCAAACACGCTCAATTTCTCAAGCCCTAAATCCTAAAACCCAAAATCCCTTAACCCCTAAGCCCCAAAACCTAAACCCCTAAAACCCCAAATCCCTAAACCCCCGACAACCCTACCCCTAAAATCCCTAAACCTTAAATCCCCAAACCCTAAGTCCTTAAGTGAGCATAGTCTAAACTCCCAGCAGCATCCCCCTGAATAAGCCCTATAATGGTCCCCTATATAATCCCCTACATGACCCCCTTTAAGGAGTTTAGGCTCTAGCTCAAATAGTGCAGAGCCAAGGGGCTGGAGAGGCCGTGTTCTCACACAAGCAGCAACACCAGGGCTCCCAGGGCGTGAACTTGCCGATGACGCGATTCCTGAGGTTCGGGGGCTCTTCAGGGGGTTAAGGGTTTAGGGATTTAATCCAGGGGGTGTAGGGTTCTAATTCAAGTAGTTAAGGGTTTAGGGTTCTGATTCACGGGGGTTAAAGGTTTAGGGTTCGAATTCAGGGGGTTTAGGGTTTAGGGTTCTAATTCAGGGGCTTCAGGGCTTAGGGTTCTGGTTCAGGGGGTTCAGGGTTTAGGGTTCGAATTCAGGGGGTTAAGGGCTTGGGGATGTAATTCAGGGGGTTAAGTGTTTATTTCTTCATTCGGGGGCTCAGATACATACGAATATTGATATGAGGTACCCTTCACAATAACTGTACAAGTACGAGAAACATGGTACTGCCTGGTACCATGATGTTCGGGTGTTTGAGGACCTATAGTCTAGGTAGACCCCCCAACCTGTAATAGTGGTATAACAGGAATATAAGAGGACGCTAATATAATCACCACAATCACTTTCAGTAAGCCCTAAACCCTCTTACTGGGTGATCCATCTCACCTATATTGACCCTAAACCCTAAACCCCTAAACCCTAAACCTTCTTACTGGGTAATCCATCTCACCTATATTGCAGGTTTCAGGTTTGGGGCTAGGCTTCACAGTTCATGGCTTTACAAGCTTAGGGTTTAGGGCTTAGGGTTTAGGGTTTAGGGCTTAGGGTTTAGGGTTTAGGGCTTAGGGTTTTGGGGCTTAGGGTTTAGGGTTTAGGGTTTAGGGCGTAGGGTTTAGCTTCATAAGCTTAGGACCCAGGATCTAGGAGCTATGTGCTTACGGCTTGGCCCCTACCTTTTCTTACTTTGCGGTCTTCATGCGTGTACATGCCTGATGCTGGCACGTACTCCTGTAGGATATCCCCCACCACAGAATCCTGCAACAAAAAGGTCAGTCAATCAACCCTAAACCCTAAACCCTAAACACTAAACCCTAAACAGCAGCTCGGGAAACTTCACTGGACCATGGGGTTAAGCGCAAAAGCTGAATTGCAAATTTCACGGCGCCTTAACCACAGCACTGAGGGTCCAAGGACCCAAATAATAGGGTTTTAGGGCCCAAATACTATAATTTATGGTGTTTGGGCCCTAAACCCTCATTATCCCTCATTATTTGAGTCCTTGGACCCTTAGGGACAGCACTGCAGTTCCGAAGGGCTGGAACCCGAACTACACTACATAAGTGACTGCGTGTAGGTTGCGTCCAGTTTCTCAGAACTAACGCATGGAACCCCAGATAGACCCTAAACCCTAAATCCTAAACCCTAAATCCTAAACCCTAAACCCTAAATCCTAAACCCTAAACTCTAAATCCTAAACCCTCAACCCCTAATCCTTCAAACATGCATTCTTCTTTGTCTGGCCTGTTCTGCGGTCTCATGCCGGCTTGGGGTAACGTACTCTCTCTGAAATTCAGGACGGGGGGGTTGGGATTAAGGTTATAGCGCCCCTTCAGTATATAGGGATTACAGGGATTATATGGGAATAATGGAAAAGAAAATGGAAACTACTATTTAGTATTTAGGGTTTGGGATTAAGGTCTTACATCCCTTAAGTAGATAGAATCTGGGGTATAGGGTTTAGGGTTTAGGGTTAGAGTCCCCCTTCAGTAGATGGAATATGGCTTTGGGCATATGAAAATCAGATCCCCATATGCTCCATATTCCATCTACTTAAGGGGGACTATAACCTTACTCCCAAACCCTAAACACTAAATAGTAGTTTCCATTTTCTTTTCCATTCTTCCCATAGAATCCCTGTAACCCCTATATACTTTGGATGACTTGAGGTTGGGCGTTCAGTTGTGCCGGGACTTTCAAGTCCAACTCTACATGCCAAGCTGGAACCCTTGCTGGCCTGAGCATTGGGAAAATATTATGGGTATATAGGGATAATGGAAAAGAAAATGGAAACTACTGTAGTATATTGGGGTTGTATTGGGAATAATGGAAAAGAAAATGGAAACTATTTTAGCTCTGTTTGGTGGTGTCTCTCCGCGTGCTCCTCGTCCCTGGAGTGCGCCCGCTCTCGGCCGTCATGTTCCGGCTGGGTTTCAACCATGTCCAGTGCCCAGCCGGCTGCCACCATTGGCTGTCCCACCATCCAGTGTGATGGCGCCCTCGGCTGCGATCGGGGTGATCGTCTCCACGGTTGTCCATGCGCTGGTGGCTGTCCGGGTCTTGCTTTCCACTCATTGGCGGTACGCCTTCTCGTTCCATCTGGTCGGTAGCGGCTGCGTGGATAGCGCCGAGGAGCCTTGGGTTCACCGCCTGCTTACACCCCTAAACCCTAAACCCTGTGCTGCGCGTGACATGCCTGGTCGGTTCAACTTCGAAGCGAGAAGCCTCCCCCATACAGATATTATGGAATCTGAACTCAACTCTGCACAAACTACTCTGCGTTCCAAATGGTGTTCATAGGGTACATGCCTGGCCTAGGCGACCCCCAGATAGGACAACCCCCCTAAGAAGGACACTTGGAAGGCATTTGGACCATAGTCTAAACTCCTAGTATCCCACTTCAGAATCCCTATAACAACCTCTTAAATAGAATCCCCTAGATGATCCCCTTTAAGGAGTTTAGACCCTACACCCTAAACCCCAAATAGTTGTTTCCATTTTCTTTTCCAGTATCCCAATATAGTCCCCTGTATAATCCCCTATATAGACCCTAAACCCTAAACCATAGTTCTTAGGCAGGATCCGAGAGGTTACTCTCAGGGTCTGTCCTATCTGAGGGTCCCTTAAAAATCTACAGGACCCTGGAGGGTTTCAGTGCAGGTTTGGGGACTTTAGGGTTTAACACTTGCTCTGGAGCTGTCAAGAAAGGGCTGTTTATTGGGGCTTAGAAGAAGAAGAAGCAAAAATTACAACGTACTTGAGGGCATCTGGCGGTTTAGGGTTTAGGCTGACCTCCTTCCCCCTTGCAATGAGAATTCCCGCAACGATTCATGGGATTTATAATACAGCGCAAGAAGACCCCTTGAAGGACGGTTATGGCAAGGGGAAATGACCCAACCAAAGCCCTCAACCCTCAAACCCTTAACCCTAAGCCCCTAAACCCTTTAACCATCAGGAGGCCTCCAGTTGTCAGCGCCTGTCATACAAGTATCCCAAGCCCTACACCCCTCAACCCTGAACCCATGACCCACGCCCTGAAAATGCAAAGCACGAATCGCGATTTAGGGTTTGGCGTTTACGACCTGAACCCGAAACCCTCACGTGAACATGAAACCCTCACATGAACTTCTTGCCCAGTCTCTTTTCCTGCATCACCTTCGCATTTTTCAACTCATGCAAGCTCCTTTCTTGCTGGCGCTGAAGCTGGAGTGTGGGGTGGATCCCGACCAGACTCCCAGATAATCTCCACATGAACTTAGGCGAGAGGATTCTTATCTGGGTTGCTGTTAAGGAACTTAAGCTGCGCTACGACAATAAGGAAACCATATCATTTACCATATACCCATTTCATGGTCAGTTAAGTTAAGTTCTCCTGAACAGCAACCCAGGTTAGACCCTAAACCCTAACAGGATTCTTATGTACCGCCTCGTGAACTTGCCTCGTCTGGCTTGTTGCCCAGGAACTCGAGTTAAGTTGCCATAATATGTTTATATAGGGTTTAGGGTTCCAGATGAAATGATATGGGTATGTAGGGTTTAGCGTGTAAGTTACCATAATATGGATATAAGATGAATAATGGGATTCCCTTGATATAGTAGTGTATATTTGGTTCCTTAACAGCAACCCAGTGTTGTGGATTTGTCTCTGAACAGGTGTCCTGCTTCCCGTGCAGGAAATGACTTGCCGAAATTGCTTCGGCTACTGTAGTGAACAAGAATACCTTGTGTAGGTAGGGGTATAAAAACCCAACCAGCACGGAAACATGTGAGCTATAGTCTAAACTCCTAGTATCCGCCATAATGAACCCCATAGTACTTCCCTAAATAATCTCCTATATAGCCTCGCCTCAAGGAATTTAGACTATAGCTCATGTGGACTTAATGAACTCTATAATACTTCCCTATCTAATCTCCTATATAGCCTCACTTCAAGGAATTTAGACTATTGCTCATGTGGAGCTGTCATGTGAAAATTGGTCCTTCGCCTTGAAGCGACACGATCAAGTCATGAATTTCTGATACTTGGTTTAGGGTTTAGGGTTTCGGGGTTAGTGTTTAGGGTTTAGGGTTCTGATACTTGGGTGCTTCTTCGGCAGCTGCGCAGCGCGCTGGGTTCAACTGCGTGAAATCAGAAGTAGCCCAATACAGAACCCATAGACACTGAATGACTTCTGATGAAACCCCAATTCGAGACGCCAAGTGGATCAGAACCCTGTTTTTCTGACCATCTAGGCTTGGACCAGCAGCCCGTACCCCTAAAGCCTAACCCCTTAGGGTTTAGGGTTTAACATTAATGCTACCTTTTGAAGCCAAAAAAACTCCAAACCTTACACCACGGTCCCTGAACCCTAAAGTTTTGACCCTGAACCCCCATGCTGCCTAAGCAGTAAAAACTAGTAGGCCTGGCACTCCATGAGTTGTTGAGTTTAGGGTGTTTAGGGTTTAGGGGTTCAGAGGTTCAGGGTTTAGGGGTTTCGGGTTTAGGGTTTGGAATGAACAAAGGAATCTAATCCCTATCGAACTGATATCTGCCCCAGTAGAATGTAGTAGTTTCCATGCTCTTCTCCATTCTCCCTATACAATATCGATGTAATATATTCCCTTATTCCCTACTAGCCCTACACTCTAAACCCCTACACCCTAGACCCCCGCAAACCCTACACCCTAGACCGCCTACACCCTACACCCTGAACCACGCCCTATACCCCCAAACCCCGGGCAGCTCCTTAAGACCCTTATTTCCTACTAGCCCTAAACCCTATATATATTCCCTACATAGTTATATAAATCCCGTATAATCCCTATGTAGTGTATTCCCATATTCATTCCTACTGAGAACCAGCAATACAAAGGCAGCTCCTTAAGATCTTCTTCCGGTCGCCAACCTTGGAACACAGCACCTGCGGCGGTCTCGGGAGTATGGTTCAGGGTGTGGGGTTTGGGGGGGTGGTGTTTAACCTGAACCCTGAACCCTGAACCCTAAACCCCTAAACACCTAACCCCTAAACCGTAAACCCCTAAACCCTAAACCCCTGAACCCTTAGGCTTTGGGGTTTAGGCTTTGGGGTTGAGCATTTAGGCTGTTGGGTGTGGGGTCTGGAAAGTAGTATTTATTAAGGGATTACAATACTACCCTGCCCCACAGGTACCGCCCCCACCCCAGATTTAGAACCCTATTAGGCCTTATTAAGCCCTATATAATCCTTCTTAGCTCCTTAAACCCTGGGGGGGGTCCTTTGGGGGGGTACTATTGTAATCCCTTATTTAGGGAACCCGTAAACCCTGGGGTCAAAACGTTACCTCTACAGTGGCATCCTTAGAATTGAGATGAGCTAGGGTCTGAACTCCTTAAAGGGGGGTTATATAGGGATTGTGGTTAGGGTTTAGGGTTTAGGAGATTCATAGAGGAGTATCATAGGGCTCATTAAGGGGGGATACTAAGAGGTTAGACTACGGCTCATATGATGTAAAGGGAATGTCGGGCTGTTTGAAGGTTAGCCTGAATTCCCTAAACCCTAAACCCTAAACCTTAATTCTCATCAGAAACTGCAGAGCATGAAGCCGGAGCTTGAGCAAAAGCTTTAGGGTTTAGGGTTTAGGGGTTTAGGGTTTAGGGTTTAGGGTTAACATTGTTCTTCTTGTTCTTACGCTTGTTACCATCATGGTTTCTCTTAATGTTATCCTGTTAGTTATTGCTAGAAATATGGCCATCAATGTTATTCTGTAGTAGTTATTAGTACTGCTAGTACTAATGTTGTTGCAAAAGAGGGAATTCACCAAAACAATTCCCATGGTAGGGTCACGGTGTAGCATTCGAGGGTTAAGGTTTAGGGTTTCAGGGTTGAAGATTTCAGGACTTTAGGGTTCAGGGTTTAAGGGTTCAGACTTCAGTGTTCAGGGTTTTAGGGTTTAGGGTTGAAGGATTCAGACTTTAGGGTTCAGGGTTTTAGGGTTTAAGGGTTCAGACTTTAGGGTTGAGGATTTAGGGTTTAGGGTTTTAGGTTTTGGGTTTCAGGATCCAACTATGCAATGGGTTGAACGGCACCCTGAAAGAGTCACGTACGTAAATGGTAAGATTTCTTGTGTGTTTGACGAGCCCGAGAGAGATCTCCAACTTTGGAATGCCGAATCAAAGAGGACTTTTTTCTTAAGCAATCTTCCCCAAACCCTCATCTCTAATCCCTAGCCCCTAAACCTTGGGTACTGCCCCCCCAGTAACAGTCTATATTAGGGGTCCTACTAAGGGCTATATATAACCATGTTGTAATTATTATCCAACTGTTTCTTGGGGTGGGGGGGCAGTACCCAACCTAAACCCTAATCCCTACATCCAACCTGCAGATCGCTGAGATCCAGGTAGACAACGTCGTTGCCAGCTATGCCGTGATCCTTGCCGTAAAGGCGAGGTCAGCACCAGGCTCCAAACCCAGACCCCCAAAAGGATCTAAAAATTAGATCCCCTAGAACCATATGAGAATTTATGTAAGGATTATATAGGGTTTTTATGGGTCTATAAGGGGAATCTAATTTTTAGATCCTCCCAGGGGTCTGGGAACCCTGTAAGGTCTTAGGGTTTAGGATTGAGGCTTTAGGATCAGAATAATGCCCAACCCGCAACCAGACTTGACGCGATGGCACAGACCATGAAGCCCAGATACCAGCAGACATACAGGAAACTTCGATCAACCTACGTGCTGGGAGCTGGGGAGTGAATATTGCTAACATTAGAGGGGTATACTCCCCCTGAAGTAGATAGAATATGGGGTATATGGGGATCTTATAATATACCCCAACGCATATTCTATCTACTTAAGGGGACTATATGTTTATATATGGTAGTTTCCCAAAATGGGAGACCCCATGGAACCCAAAACGCTAAAATCCTTATTATAGAGACCCCCAAAGAGGCAACCGTAATTTGGGGTGGGAAGCCCCATATGAGGATTCTACCATTAACCCTCAACCCTTAACCCTAAACCCTAAATCCTGGCCGCTTGCACCGGATGCTTAAAGCCAAAGCCGGGAACTTAGGCTCCTTTTGCTCTGCAGGAAGGGTGCATGGTTAAGGGTTTAGGGATCAAGGTTTAGGGTTCAGGGTTTAGGGATTGGTCTAAGTTAGGGGCCCTTGTTGTAACATATCACCCATAGGAAACCCGAACATTGCACATGTTCGGTGTGACCCCGCTTTTGGCAACTACCTATGTAGCCACCCAAAAAAGCCGTGACGCACTTGTCAGGGTCTTCCTATACGAGGTAGGAGCACTGATGATCACTCACTCTAAGGGATAAAAAATGCATCTCCACTTCAAGCAAGCATTCGAGGTTCCCCAGTAACCCCTTAATAATGAGGGTACCAGCTTGAATCCGCCCAAAATAAAACGGGGAAAAGGGTACTACTGGGGTGCCTGGCATTCTTTAAAGTAGAAACCTGACTGGGCAGCGACATTATCCTTGTATCATCCTTACAAGTGACAGGTAGCATGCTGGCCATAAACCCTGAAACCTAAACCCTCAACCCTAAACCTGTACCCCAAACCCTGAACCCCAAACCCAAAACCCAACCCTATGTGAGCGTTAAGGCTCCAAGTTTGTCTGAAAGGTCATGCATTGGATCATTTCACGCAGCTATTAGACACTGAGGCCATTCTCGTCACTATGGCTTGTCGAAGGAGGACCAGCTTCTGACAACAAGAGCCCTAAACCCTAGACCTCTAACCTCCAAAGCCCAAGATAACCCTTACTCTCAACCTTAAAGATCCCATAGATAACGTTTCAACCTTCTAGCACATGCTGAGAACAACTGGTCGTCAAAAGTCTCTCTACTGTCAACACGGCTTAGGCACAATGCGGCGAAACCCTGCACCCTAAACCGCGTGGCCGCTGTCCTGGAAGGCTTGAATCACCTCGGACGCATCCTGGAGACGTGGGTGGAGTGTCTAGGTCTATAGTCCCCTTAAGTAGATAGAATATGGGGTATATGGGAATCTGATTATAAGCTACCCAAAGCCATATTCTATCTACTTAAGAGGGACTATAGGGCCTGGGGTTTCGAAAGGGTTTTGAAGCTTCCGCTGTGCATTTACGAAGCTAGGCTCCACCCTTAAACTCTCACATCTGTGTTGCGATTTAAGCGCATCTACAGGGCCCTGGAAGGGGATAGCTAAGGCGATACACTTTATAAGTCCATTCCTGACGAAAATGAGGCGGCATGGAAACTTCCTGAGGGATGGTGTTTGCTTGGAGCTTCATGGGACTTAGGAAGTACTTATAACTGGGGTTATAACCCTACTTATAATTGGGTAACCCCTATAAGGTTAGTTAGCGGTGTTTTAAGTAGGGTTATAAGCCCAGTCAGAAGTAGTTACTAGTTCCCATGAACCTCCAAGTGTGGTTTAGTGTTTAGATTGCCTGAGGGAGAGCGGGGGAGTGGATCCACATCATGCTCCAAGTATGGTGCTCTAAACCCTAACCCTAAAGGGTAAACCCAACCCTTAACCTTAGACCCTAAACCCTGACCCTGAACCTTGAACCGTAGCCCTAACAATCAGCCCGAAACCTTATGAGAGTACCTTTGTTCTCTCTCCGAATCCCTCTAAAGCACCGGTAACACTCCTCAGGCCTTAGATCTCCCAAAGGACCCAGCCCGCGGCGGGCATAGAAAGTCTCAGCAAGTATACATATGGGTGGTTGTCAAAATTATGGTCCCCTTTTGGGTACCCTAAATACTAGGTGCCGTATTAAAATAGGGATCCAAATAGGGACCATAATTTTGACAACCACCCATATCAGGGTCTAGGGCTTAAGGTTTGGGGTTTAGGGTACAAGCCATAACCTCAGCTTTCCCCTTAATGAACATGCTGGGAAGTAGACTGCCCTGACACTCTGAACATGGAATAAGGCAATGAGCTACAAGCACAACAATCAGGATCAAGAGTGGGTTACAGGGAGACCATCGGAAAACAATTCAAGTTTGATTTTAGGGCGATGGGTGGCTTAAAAATCTACCGGCAGGGGGGCGGTACTTTCAGGTAGATACTTCGCTGCATTCTGTCAACTGCCTTAAAACCAACGGTAACATTATCAAACCCCTAAACCCCAAACTTTAAACGCTAATCCCTAAACCCTAAAACCTAATCCCTAAAACCTATCGCCGCCGTTAAGTAGAATATGGCTTTGGGTATATTATGGTAAGATGCCCATATACCCTACATTGTATCTATTTAAGGGGGACTATTATAACCCCCAATATAACCCACTATAAGCCCCTATATAACCCTAATCCCAGTTTCCATTTCATTTTGCATGTTCTTTTCCGTTTGATTCTCAATTATTGGGGGAGGCACCCTAAAGTCTATGCAAAAACCTATACACTCCCTGAGCCCACAGCCACTGGCATCCTTTTTGCAGGCTGCCTTCAAGTCCAATTTGGATAGCCAAGTCGAGGATAGTTCCTGCATGTACTTGGAGGGTCAGGGTTTAGGTTTAAAGGTGTAGGGTCTGGGGGACTTAGTAAGCACGATTCTATTCGGGATAACAGGTGGTAATAAGATGGTTCCTAAGGGTGTTCGGTATATTCTTCCTAAGCCCCCTTGACCCGCCCAGTACCTAGACCTCTTGGAAGGTCTAGAAAGTAGAACCCCGCATATGGTACCCCATACTTTCTCAGAACCCTGAGGAAAATCTACTTTCTAGATCCTGCCCGGGGGTCTGGGAAGGTACCACACCAGAACAATCACACAACTTACTGATTCTTCAGGAAAATGGGGGAGTGGATCCCTATATTGATTTCTATATGACTTCGTATACTAAACACTAGACTATTCCCTCCTCGACGCCCCCCGTAAACAGCTGGTGACATGATGTCAAAATGAACGGTTTTCAAGATTGGGCCAAATGGGGACTCGCCAAGCCTCCGTCAAACATTCCCACAGGCGAACATGCAAGGATCCGTTGGAGGTTCTGTCCCACAAACTCCTTGGACCCCCACTACCTGGTACCCCACTACTATGAAGGCCATATTCCTTCTGTATTTGGGTCTAAATG
>CAJNIZ010043379.1:0-11822 GCA_905231905.1 Symbiodinium pilosum
ATCATTTGACCCCCCCACCCCCCCTTTAATCATTTCCTGTGCTGGAGTGATGACCAGAGCACGCCACGGGCGTCACAACAGCATCGAACAGCTCAATACGAAGCAGCAGGGACACTTGCTTATCACAGACAATCCATTTCCTTGACCAGAAGGCATGCGAAGCTGCTTGCAAATGAAAATGTACATCAGTTGACCGCACATGCCAACACCCTTACTGTCAGTACCTCCGCTCAAAAAAAAATGTGCTCCCTTTGGCGAAACGAAAAATTCCTCAGTGTCGTCCCGCCATGTTTCACTAAGAAAACGAACGTCGAAAGTTGCATCATCGCGTTCAGCCAAGAAATCCTCAAATCTGGACTGTGCCCTGACGCTCTGTACATTTTTGCTAACACGGTTGATGTTCGCGGACTCCACACAATCCGCATCATTGGTCGCATGCGTAAGGGAACGGCTGTGCCCCAAATGCGCAACCTCATTGCGAAGCAGTGGCTGCAAAGATGTTTCATGAACCGCATCCTACTGCAAGTCTGCAACCATGTCAGCCATTGCGTCACGGACTTCTTGGCTGAGTGGGTTGGTGGTTGCCCATTCGGCCACACCATCTTCCGCAACATAGGCTGCGTGAATCACGTTGTGTGCAACTCGCCCTGACACTTTGAGTGTATGGCAATTCATCATTATATCCCGTGCTGCAATCGCATTAATCTCGATGGCAAATTTGTTGATTTTGCTTGCGATCTTGCCGCGGCAACGCTCCGAAGCCGACTTCTTTTTTTCTGCCGCCCACAACTTTCCCGTCTGTAGGCCTGAATGCCGCTTCTGGGTTCGGACAAACTTTTACATGTGTTCTGGGGCATCAAACTTGGCGGAAGCTACACTGGGGTTGAAGCTTGTGGAGTAAACATCTCGCAAGCCGTCCACATTCCCAATCGCCCCCGCCACCAGCTCTTCAGCCGGGGCACACCCGCCAGTTTGCGGAAGGGAACGCGCCAATGTTTTTTTAGCAATCTGCTGGCTGGCGCGTTGCAGGTGTGGCGTGTGGCGTGCGTCCGCCAACGCGTCTGCCGGCCGGTTCGTTGCCATCGCATTTGTCCGCCATATTCAGTGGAGGCTTTAAGTGTGACTGCCTGTGGGCCCGCTGTGCGGACTAATCAGCAATCAGCCCGCGAGGATGTCCAGGCATCGTCCGATCCCCCGTTTCGGAAGAACCGCCGATTCTGCAAATTTTTGAGGCCATCGTCTTCGAAATCTTGCGCACAATTTTTCTGAACTTTGCCCTTGGGAAATCGCAGAAAGCTGGTTTTTGCGGATCTTTAAATCATGTGCGAGCCCTCCGCATTCCCCTGACTGCTCGCAAGCGGCCGTCCTTGCAACTTTCTAGGACCCATCGTTTTCGACGCCTACCGACTTTCCGAGCCATGCCCCTTCACAAATTGTGTGGAGCTTGCTTGCTGTCGTCATGGTGGAGCACTTGTGCGAGTCATTCAAGATGCTGTAAGGGACGCAAAGCAGCTCACCCGCCATCGTGCGTCCATTGTCCCCGACCAGGGAACGTGCAGCACGGTTGGTGTGGGCGCGGTGGTTCGGCCTCTTGGCGATGGCAGCGCCTTTTGAGGGGGGAACCGTGCGCTGGGACCTCGGTTGGCCAGGACAAAACATGCCAGCGGGCCACCACGGCAAGTTTGGTTGCGGCAGCGTGCAAGAGTTTCTTATCCGACTTTGGCCTAAGACATTTTGGCTCAAGGCTCAAGCCAAAGTGTGACTCAAACCTGATACTGCATGGTGGCCCCGTAGTGGTGGGTGATTGGGGAAATCCCAGTGATCAATCACTTGGGACAAATTACGTGATTCGAAGATGCCTCTTTCGCAGGAGCATATCAGTTTACTGAAGAACCCTTTCACCAAAGTTATGTTTGTTGAAGACAATCCCAAGAAGCCAGGAACGAAAGCTTGGGAAAGATTCGCCAAGTACTGACAGGCGCTCACCATATCCGAAGCCAATGAGAAGTGGGCTCAGTGGCAGGATTTGAGCATGGACTTTGAAAAAGAGGTTTCTCAAACTCGACGGTGTCCACATGGCATGGACATTGACAAATCCCAGGCCGCGAATAAGAGGGGGGCACCGCACAGCACTCCGGACAAAGAGTCGTTGGCACGATCCAAGTGTCCCACAAAGGATATAGCTCCCAAAGAGTTGTTGCCAGAACACGTGGACACCAGCACAAGCAAAGTGGAAATCAATGCGGCTACGGTGGCCGCTATTCGCGGAATGCTGCGGGAAGAATTGTCAGGACATGAAAGCAACATGTTTCGGAAGCTTGATGCCGCAGTCTCAGTGTTGCGAGATGAATTGCAGGCCGAGCGGACAGCAAGACACGCGTTGGAGCAGCGCATTTCACTACTTGAGCAGAAGGAGTCATCAGCATCGGCATTTGTTGTGGAAGAATGTGAGATGTCACTTGCTGTAATTGGTGGTTCGGGACATCACGCGTAAATCCAACGCCGCATGGCCTTGCGCGCAGCATTCGCAACATGGGCCTGGTTTAGACCGACCATGGCACGCAACATCCCAGATTTCAATTTTTGAGTGCATCCCAGATTTCAATTTGTGCGTGCCTCAACATGGTTGGAGAAATTGTGGTGCCCATCCGGGCTGCTGAAATCACTGCAATAAATGCTCTGGTGACCACTGCTTGTCTTTGGTCGTCGACATCAACACGAAACCGTTTCAATCACGGGCACCAGGACGCGCCAGCTTGGCACATGGTTTGGGAAAATTTGTTCCTGTACATGCTGCCCATGATCTGGTTAAACTGCGCATCGCTCGATGGCAAAATCCTCAGAGGACGCTCGCGAAAAACAATTGTTCAGTGCCCGCCGCCTTCCGACATTTTGTTCGGCACCACTGCCTCCCTTTAACATGTGACCTGGACCTCCCAGAAGCTTGAATCTTCAATCGATTTCAGGTTCAAGGCTTCCCTTCCGGTTTACCCGTTTTTGCCGGCTGACTTGTCCCCTGCTGCACAAACTGGTGTAAAGTGGGGTTTTTCGGGGTATCGATGCGGCGCATGGGGACTCCCTTTGGTCTCCATAGGGCTGTGCGCCAAGATTGCCTAATTTTGGCAAGCGGCATCGCCCATGGCAACGGCCGGATCAGGACGATGTGGGTTGGATATTTTCATCCCAAGAACGCACAATAACATTCAAAACTGAATCAGCGACGTGGATTGCCATGTTTCCTGAGGCCCTTGTCTCATGAAGGGCTTCACAACCCAGCGGGCCCCGCATATGCCATCTAGCAGTATGCTTCTACAGCCACGGCAGAAACGTCTCCTGCCCCTTTTCTTTCTTGGCCCGTTGTTCAACGGATTTTGCCGCCATGTCTAGCAACCAAAGCAAACAAAAGTCCAAGGCAGCGAAAATCCAAGGCAGCATCCAGCCACTCACGCCCGCACAGGGAGCCGGTTGGCAGATGGATGGATCGTGTGTATCGATCCTCGGCGAAGACATCATTGAGGGCCGGGACAAGGCCATGGCAAACCAAAATTTCGCGCGTCGGCTGCAGCAAGGCTGTGGAGCCGCGCAACCGTGAAAACGAGCAAATGGGCGCAGGAATTGGCCCACCTCAGGGCTACAGCCTGCGCTCGCCACTTTGCATGGAGTCATACAACGTACAGCCAACAGATGCGTTCTGATCACGGAAGATCTTTCCTGCGACAAAACTTCCGCCAACATCCTGAGTTCCACTGTAAACCCAGAAACATTCGCCGAGCCGCAGCATTGAAATTGAAACCCTTGATCTCGCACGTCGTCCCCCCCAAATCCCAAGCACAGAGGAGGTGGATGCGTTCATCCCCGCCCCTAAAACAAACCCCCCAAAATGCTAAATGGTTTCAAGGGCCTAGAAATCCTGAAGAATATGTTTTTGAAAGAATTACCTTTAAACGAGGCCACCAAATAATGCATCGATGGGTCCTTAACAAGTAGTTACTACCTACTTGTTCCATTGATTCGTAAACAAATCCAAAATCTCATTTGATTCAACATTTGTTCATTTATTACGCAATGTGCTTCACTAATGAATCCATGCTTCTACTTATTGATTCTCCATGAAACATAAAGATCTTAAAGGGATTTTCAAAGCAGCCCAGCCATTTTCGATTTTCTCCCCTAGTACTAATGAACTTTCCGGGCCCCGGATTTTTGTTCACGCGCCTTTTCTGTGGTCCGGTCGGGTTCTGAAGCCTAATCAGCCGCTTTGCGCTTAGATGGCCCGCCCCGGCGACGGCAGGCGGCTGGACGCTACCAATAAGGCTGCACAATCGTCAGCCAGCACTTCGGCCAAAGGCGGCTCAACACCACCGCATTCGTCGGCCGCCACCGGATTGTTCAATATTACCGGGGGACGTCGTTTGATACAACAGGGGGGCGATTACATTGTGACTGTAATTCTGGTACATGTAACATCATGTCACTTTACATCTAGTACATGCTCTGGGTACATGTCCTTGGTATGCTCCCCGGCACATCTGGCACATGTCTCTGGTACACACTACGCGGCGCACGGTTGTACAGCCTGTGGCGTAGCGTCCTGCTTTTTTGCAGAGGAAGCAGTGCACACCCAGCGGGACATGATGTGCTACGGAGGAGGTCCACTTCCGGTCCGGTAGGTCAAGTTCAACCGTTAATCATGATTTTCGAAAGGAAAATATTGAGTTGACCTGGCAGACTTCCTGCCCGAGCGTAAAGTCATGTGATGCACTTGCATCCATTAATCGAGCTCTTGCCCCTGTGTGCTTTTGCAATGCGCCCTTCGCGAACTGTGGTAGGTACCCTCACTACGTACCATGCGTACGTACCGTGTGCCCTCCCGATGGGGGTCTGATGTCCAGGCATCTGCCTTGCTCGAAGACCTCAAACTGCGCAAATGCGGTTGCGGTGTCTGCGTTTTTCAGGACTTGCTTGGCAAGATACAGCCCTGCTACGTCTACATAGAGCTTGTGGTGCCCAAGGACTTGTGGCATCTTGTTGATGCAATTGTTACTTACAAACCGGAAGGCAGCTGTACGCATCGAGTCGCGCGCACCTCCGACCATCGGAAAGTTGAACCTGGCCTCGGGCAGGGCGCAGTACTGAGCGGTTTCGCTTGACACACTAATCAATGCAATCAACTGGTGGGCTGCAACCATCAAGCGTGACTGCAACTCAACGGCGTCACTGGGTAAAAGTGCTTTAACAAACTCAAATAGTAATGCTACGGTTTCTATCGTCTTGACGCAGAGGTGCTGGCGTCGGGGTTGTTACATATGTTACATACGTGAAAAGCCGGCCTGGCATTCGTCTAGCTGAGGATTGTTGCTCTACATAGCACGACGTCAATGTGATGGGGCGATGACAATTCTGATCGCTGGATATGGCGCCTTTAAACACTGGCACCACAATTCCATGTTTCAATATGTGGTAGGAGTGCACGAGGACACGCGGCATAATTCAAACAGTTGTAGGATAGCATCTTTCCACGATGCGATATCAACATGCAATGCCTCATACTGTATGCCATCATAGCCTGGTGTGTTGCCAGGTGCTCACTGGGTAAATGCATCGTGCAATTCTGAAGGTGTGAAAGGCGTGCCCGCACCACAACCAAATGCTCATGAACAACACGGCTGGGCCGAATGCGTCTCACGGGAACGCTGAGCCCGGTCAAAGTTATGCAGGGTGCTTTTCCACATTGCAAAGCGGCGGTTAACGCTTCATCGGGACGACGCATCTGCCGCAGGCGTCGCGGGGCTGGCGTTGTTGTTCTGCCACTGCTGCTGCCGCCCGTTCGTGTTCATGCACACCCTCCACCCAACCACGTCCCCCTTGGCCGCCTCCACCTCCACCACTAGGGCGCAGCAGCCCTGCACGGAACCTGTCGTACGCATCTGTCCGCCGACTTCGTCCTTTATTCGCAATCGCCCACAGCAATGTCGCAAGCAGCGTGCATCACACTCAAGCTCCCACTGGCACCGTAAATATGGACCCACCAGGGTTAGTTCGGGATTGTATAGCGTCTCCAGTGCAAGTGTTATTGGGGACTGCCCTCCCATTCTCAAGCGCTGCCAGCCGGGAAACTCCTGCGGCGCTCGGAGTTAGAAGGCGACTCCGGTGCATCTAACGCGTTGTGCCTCACGTCAGCCGACTGCAACAGGTCATGGTCTAGGAATGCCGCTTGTGCCGTATATTTCATGTTTTGGATAATTTCAGCATTGCGCCAAATGTGACAATGCCATGTTGCAAGAAACCAGCATTCAATGCAATCCATCGTTGCCTGATGATCAGCCCATTCAATATGAAGGGCCTGTGGACTCTCATTGCCGCGAAACACAACCCCACACGCAGACTTTTTGATGCCGAGCGGTCGACCACGGAAGCACCTGCACTGCAGTAGCCATTGCGTCATACTGCACGCCGCATGTGAGATGCCCTAAGGCAGACAGTGTGTCCCGTTCTGGCAACGATTGCTGGAGTCGGTTTAGGAAGTTGTTGAAGCAGCCGTTTACTAAGAAGTGACCACTTCGCCGTCGCGGTATGTCTGAATGAATCGAATGTAATGCCTGCCCAGACCCCTCAAATCCAGACAGTGCATGTGCGCGACTCGTTCCAGATCAGCGCCAACATGCGCCAACTCCTCCCGGCATAGGCGACCCATGTATAATAGTCCCTATCACAGTGTGGGCTCAATGCCCCTTCCCAAGCTGATAAGAGTCCTCCTAAGACAACTTGCGGCGTCATCTCATGAACATTGTGTAGAAAGCAGCATCATCCCATTATTAGCGTCAACTACCAAATTGAAAAAAGACCCTCATGCGTGTTTTGATGCCCTGCTACGCCGCAATGCAGCCTGGCGCGAAAGAAAAAATAAGCGGACGAAAGCATTACACCAACAATTTTGCGCAGCTCGGCCTTTTTTTGGCCGAACGGTTCGACAAACGAAAGCTGGTTTTTGGTTAGGTTGGCTTACAGAGAGGAGCGCATGAAATCCCATTGCCCAAGAGCTACTGCACGTCTTGTGCGACGACTTTTCCGTCATGACGCATCGAGAGTTGTGCCCCAACTTTCTCCCGGAGCTTGCACAAGCGATTACTTTCTCATTGTAATTTTTTCTTCGAGAGTGGGAACTGCATTTAGGAAAGTACTTCCCCGAAATGCAGGGACACATGCATATGGAAATCGTTTGTAGAAGGCCCAGTTGTCATCAGGAGATTGATCTCAACAAAGTACACTAAGCTTGCGACACTCCTATCGTGACACAGGCAGTTTGACTTACAAAGTGCTGAATTTTCTCTGCATGCGTGCTTTGCGCTGGATACGTGTGCGCTCCGACAGCTTCAGGAATGCCCTGATTTCATGTGCCTTCGTATGTCGCGACGTTTTCAACTCAAATAACTTGAGTGCTCGGTGCTCTGCGCCGCAAGCCTGATCGATATCCCAAAAATCCGAATCGCTTCTGCGCAGAGAGTGTCATAACGGCCACAACTCGAAAACTGCGGTTGATGTCTCATGGAACCACGAACGTAGGGACGCAGGCTAAGAATGCTTGAGACATCTTGAGACTTCCAAGAAAAAAGACGAAGAAAATCATCCAAAACATGAGAAGCACCAGGAGCGGCTCAGCAGCCACAAAGTTCAGTCCTAGTCCTAAATGTACAAACTCCATGCAGGTCCGATCAATGGTCAGCAAGGACACCATCGCTGCAGATATGCAACACAACCCAAACGCGAAACTGCAGGGGTGCATCAGAGTACGGTTCAGAGTTTCACTCAGACATTCCATCAGGTAGTCTATCGAGGGAGTTATCTTGTTGTTAATCGCTCTTGCGTAGCCCGCTCACCCATTCCCTAAGGGTCCAAGGACCCTTAGGGATTATAAACCCCAAACCCCAAACTCAATTGGAGGTTTGGATTCTATGCCTTGCCCAACGTAATTACCCTACTCGAAAATGCAGCGTTACACGGATCTTTCAACAGGAGAACATGCTTTCTTCATAGACAGCCCGCAGTTGCAACTCTCGACAAGGAAAGCCCCCAGCATGCCATGCCAGGTCCACCTGCTTCGCGGGAGACTTGTCAGAAACATGTTGTTTGATGAGTACCTAAAATTTGACACCTTCCTGCTCCAGGAAGCCTACTCTGTCGGTGTTCAGGCTTTGTGTTCATTTCTTTGGCCAAGCATTTACTGACATTGAGTGTCTCTTGAGAACGGTACATCACAAATCAAATTCGGTCTGTTGTTGTGCTCCTTCCTTTGATTCACTTCCTTCTCCTAGCATCCCATAGCGGCCGCTCCTGTCCTTGCCTGGCCCCCAACCGAAGTGGTTTGAACTTTGATGGAGCGTTCAACCTTTTAAATTGGATGTGTTCGATGGGCATTCTGATATTAAACACACTACAGAAATCGCCATGCGAACTGGCCGCGTTCTTTTGTTATGTGTTGCTGGCGTTGAACAGAGGCAGCATGGCTTGACCTTAAATAGAGTAGTAAGAGGAGGCATGGCTGTGGATGGGGCCGCGAGGAGGAGGCCTGGGCTGAAGCTTTAAGACTGCAAGGTTTGGAGGCTTCCGCTCATGCTTGCAGGAATGCGAGACCCAACCCCAAATTTATGTCGATGAAAAGCTCGTCCAGCGCGCGAAAGATCAAGACGGAAATCGCGAGTAGGCTGCAACACTTTCCCGAAGATAGCGAGAAACCAATGCCGTGCCTGGGTTTGCTCCATCTATTTACATGATTCTCGGTCGTCAGGCAAACGCGTGCTCGCAACTGCGCTTGCATCGCAGAGCATGGGTTCAGCGTGCAGATTCACCGTTCAAAGTGGCCCTATTGAATGCTCTGTTCACGCATAGCTGTCCGGCACCCGAGTACAGCATCTGATTTTGTTCTGCTGGCTCTTTGACAGCTTTCACGTTCAGGGTGAAACCTTACTGCCCAGCATGGCATGTCTCTTGACATGCTCAGTGGAAATCACTCAGCTCTCCGTCGCCTGAAACAACCAGAGCCTCTGGCAAACAACATGAGCAGCACCAGAACGCGCGCGCCTTGCTTCAGATCTCGCCCTGGATTTGCACTTGCATCTTGCGGAATTCCTGTCATGGTCATGCCACGAAGAGCGCAAGACTTGTTCATGGGATCCACCTTCAGCATGTTCTCCCAGTTGGAGTCTTTTCGTGAGATGTTGGCGCAGTTCATCACGACCTATCAGGCGGCAGGTCAGGACGCAACGCAATGCGGGCCCTGATCAGATGCAGTGCTGCAGGCATGAGGCAGCTAAAGCTTAGCTAAAGGATGCTAAAGGTTATTCAGAGCTTGGTTTAAAAACATGAGCCACTTTTGAAAAGCCAGGGCCTTCCGAAAGCGCGTCTTCAGGTGTGGCATCTGCTCAATCTCTGGTACGCCCAGCATCTGCCACCATCACACCAGGTTGCTCCACAACAGCACACCAGTTAACATACTGCTGCGTACACCACATGCCCAACCTCGAAGAGTGCGTTATCAGTCTGCTCCTCACATGCCAAAGAAGTCAGGCAATCTGCTGAAGCTGTAGCCATCGACCATCACGAGCGTAAGGGATGGGAGTTGACCGGCAGTGAGAATTGCCCCAAAGCTTCGTGACAAGTTATACGGTGTTATACGTATCCCTCTTCACTGGAACCATATGGCCTCATCTTCCTTTCGAGCAGCATCCTCCGTGTTTCGGTCCACATTTAGAACCTCAGACGAGCTGAACGCCAGGCAGCCAACTCACACTTTGCCACGGGACAATTCCAAGCAGCAGGCCAAAAAGAACACAGAGACCCGGAGCTCATCCTGACAACACGAGATCCCATGAAGAAACAGGTGGAGCCTTGTCCACCACTGGGGGCAAGCACACGAACTGGACAGCCCAGTAGCGGAACTGCGCGAAAACTCACGGCCAGCCAGCTCTTGCCAACCCAACTAAACTTGTTGAAGTCACCAACAGGCACCGAAGGGAAACAAAAAGTTCCCTAGCAGGAGCAAATTTAAGGAAACCTCTTCTACGTCCCACCACTCGCGACCCAGCCCCCTCTGCAAACACCACACGCATCCAGCCACCTACTATCTGTTCGTATTTGCGGAAATGAAATGTGAGCTCTGCCAACCCTCCCGCTGCTAGAAAACTCATGACTATGGTGTTTTGTCGCTGTCGATTTTTTCTTTGCACTGCTGCAAGTGTGTGGGCAAACACCCCTGAGGGCGTAAGAACCAAGCTTGGGGTAGGAGTTCGTCTGCACTGACGTGGACCTGTTCGTTGGGCCTTTCCGGGGTGAGAGGCAGAGGAGAAACGGCACTTGCCTCGTGGCCATAGCGCCAACATGCGCCAACTACGTGGTCCGAGTCAACCATTGGGCGGGCGTCCAGCTGTTCGGCGGTGTCCGCGCCAACAGGAGCCAACTGAGGTCAAGCTGCGTCCGCCCAACATCGGCGGTGACCGGGCCAACCAGAGGAAGGTAGAGTGTGGTCTGTGGCCGCTTCCGCCAGGTCGGCGTTGGTCAGAATTCCGACGTCAAGAACCAGGCGGGGTGTGGTGGTGTCCAATTCGCCCATGGCAACAGCTTCGAACGCCATGCGGTCTAATTACGGCACACGCCAAGGTTGAGCCTCGCGAACTGAAGCAGCGCCATGCATGCTCTATATCGGTAACTATCCGGCAATAGCACAGTCACAGCACCTAGATTGAAGCGCCGTGCCCTTTGATGCCCTTTGCATCAGTGGAAGGAGCTGCCGGACGAGGCCTCAGAGGACGAAGCCTTGGGCAGGCACCCTGCGGAAAACATCTTAAAGAGGTCGCCCCCTGGCAGGCGCGTCAGCGAGGCGGTACATCCACCCGGGCACAACGCACAACTTCGCCGCATCGGCCGGCGGCTGTGAGCCCTCCGTTCTCCACTCAGCGCCGAGGGTGCGGCACAGGCCATGACAGCCGATGGGCAGCGCTGGCCTTCCGCTGACACGTTTCGCACGGCAGGCACGAATCCAATCATCCAGCTGCTGGATCGTTGGTCCAGCATCCCACGCCCTCCTTTGCCAGGCGGCGCTTCACGGTGTACAACTTGAACTTACAGGCAATTTATACCCCTTGGCCAAGCCTGGCGGCCATGGATGCGCACACGCCTTTATGGCATCGGTGGTGACCCGTCAGTGTTCCAGTTCAGTCCCCAGTCCGCGCAAATGGTCGTCCAACGCAGAGAAGGGAGTCGAGGGGAGCGGGCCATCATGGGTTCGCTTGTGAGTCCTCTTGACGAGCAGGTCCACCGCTGAGTAGTCGACGCCCTCACCATCCGAGACAGGGGGTGGCAGTTCGATTGAACGCCTGATGCAGGCGAATGAAGTCCCACCAACTGGGCCGAGATACCGCCAGCTCGCACGCGGTTTCGCCAGCAGCAGCCAGGCGCCGCAGGGCAGCGACGCAGCGACGGTGGAGGATGCCGAAGTGGGCAAAAGGGTGGTGTTGAGCAATCAGGCGGCTCTGGTGAGTGCCCGACTGCTCCATGTTACAACGCACACGAGTGTGCTAACACACAATCGCTTCACCTTTTCTCACGCAGCTCACACCCCATGCCTTTGCCACAACCTGCCGTAGGGCCTGAGACTATCAAGTCACATGAAGGCTGGACAAGGTGTACAGGTTTTCAATGCCTTCTAAAGGCTTCATCTAAAGGCTACATCAATCCATGTCTGTTCAGCTCGCTTAATGTGTCACTAGACCACAATTAAGAGCCTGCAAGGTTCGATCAAGGCTTGACAATTCTAAGCCGCACAAACA
>CAJNIZ010043379.1:11922-56791 GCA_905231905.1 Symbiodinium pilosum
GAGGAAACCGGCAAGAAACTCACCCGTAAGGCGAGCTTTGATGGCCACAAAGAGGTCGTTGATGGCGAGTCCAGAAACCTCGGTATGAAAATCACCCACTCTCCGGGTGATCTGGCGTCCGGTTTTATTCTCGGACTCAAGTTGTTCCCAAAGCCGATATTGGCCCCTGTCCAGAAGCTGGTGCACCTGCTGCCTGTCTGCAGGATCAATGGTGCCAGAAGCAAAGAAGCACAAAAGCAGTCCCAAAGCAGACGACAATGGCAGCACAGCTGAAACTAAACTTTTGGTGTTTGATGCGGGTGCACCAGCTGTAACCCAAAATGGCGACGGTGGAGCACAAACATGAAGATCCNNTTTGTGGTTATCAGCTTGGTGCTAGAAGAATTGTCATTACTGACGCAAGCGTAATCCACGACAATAGTTGAATCTTCTCTGGCAGCATTACTAGGTGTTCCTCTCCAAAGCGGCTTCCCTCTTGCGAAGCAGTACCAGAATCACTTGGCAGCAGTAGACTGTGGCATTAAATTCTACCCCGTTGTTTTGTAGAGCTTGCAAAGTTAGCATGATTCCTTCGGCTGATTTTGACCCTGCCCGCAGCGATGCCCGCTTTGGACACTGGACGAGCTCCACGTATGTGAACCAGTACAGGCCTCGTTGAGAAGATGGAAGAGTGCATCTCTTGCCTCAGGCGGTCAAAGGCAGCCTGCGCATTCCTCTGAGCATGGTGTCCCTGACAGAGCCCCCGAGCGCGGAACCTTGCTCAGTTTATGGAAGTTCTCCTCCCAATTGTCTGATCAGCAACTCTGGAGAGCTCATCAGCTCATAATGTCAGCGGCTCCTTGGTAAGATCACAACAGTCTGGCGAGAAGGCATCCACCTGAGCGCGAGAAGCATGAGAAGGCGCACTTGACTACACACAGGCAGCGCTTGGCCTTCACGCGTTCCGCAGATTCTTGATCGAATCTTGTTTGGCTCTGAGAGGGCAGAGGGCTGGCAGCTGAGGCTCCGGACCACAAAGATAACACAGTGGATGTGCAAGTACCTGACAAATGGGCTCAGAAAGTGGAGCCGGTTTAGGCAACCTCGATGGCAGGTAGAAGCAAGTGATGCGGGTGTCTGTTCCCCTCCTCATTCTGCGTCTCAAAGGAGACTCCACAGCTTGCACGGTGTCTGTTCAAAACGATACTGCGCCCTGCCTGTAGAACATCGGCCACAGGGGCCGCATAACGTCATCACCAGGCACTTCCCAGACGCCGTACTGCCTTGGCGATAATTGGCGCATGCATCGCATGCTACATGCCGCCCTAGTACCTCTTCTCTCTTGATAAGCAGACAACTCACATCTCAAGCATGGGCTACACTGCGGCTACACGGCTACACGGCTACACACTGCGACCTGGCCGCCCAATAGATGGACTGCTGAACTCCTCAAAATGGTACCTTCGCATCGCTGAGAGAACCCCTAAATTCCAATCAGTGGGGTTGCTTCAAACATGCCCGGACTCACCCGGGATCCTTCTTGTCCTTCTTTAGGAACCTCATGTCCTGCTTAACGTCATCTTTCTTGTACCTGAGGCATGCTTTCTGAACAGCTGGAAGCTTGTCGAAACCTGTCAACATCTGGGCGCGTAGCCCATTGATCCTCAACTTGTACAGGAATGTGGTCTTGCCAGCACCCTCGAGGCCGAGCATCAGAAACTGGTACGTCTGCACCGCAGGGCGAAAGGGCGAAAGTATGCCGTCTGACACTCACCACGACTACGACGATGACGACGACTACCACTACTAGCCTACTAGCTGGACTGGTAGAAGCCAGTGACAAGTCATCCCTGGCAAAACTGCCCGAACTCTGAAACGATGCAAGCCCGGCCTGCTGTCCAGCTAGAAGGCTGAACCTTGAAGCATTGGAATCTTTCTTGCTTGCATCACACCACGGACGATTACCTGATTACCTTTCCCCACTGGCATGCGACGCTGTCTGGCTGGAACTGACTGTTGTAGCATCATCCGGAAGTCTTACTAAGGCTGCATTGTTACGTCCGTGTCATCTGACACTGGCCCATGTGCTTCTAGCGAAAGGAAATGCTCCTTGCAGTAATTGATCGCTTACCATCCCCCTGGCCTGTCCGTGACGGCTGAGACACATTGTAGCATCGCGCAGGGCCGCACTCAACCAAGAGCGTGTGGGAGTCTTATGATTACTTCTTGCCTGGATCAATAGCCTGGTCAAACTGAACGTGAAATTGGCAAGGCACTCAACTAGGTTAGCAGCAATGGAAATGCAGCACTTGGAATTGACCTCCTTTGATCTCGGGCACTATGCTCCTACATGGCCACACTCTCAGCGTCACAAGATCGTTGATTCAATGCGGAATGCACATGATGCAGCTGGCCACCTGACACTGGAGAACCAGAGATGGTTGTCAGCGCTATCAAACGTCAGGGCTGGTAAGAGCAACCAACATTGCCGGCAGTGGAGGTCCCAGCACGCACGCTCCTAATGCGATGGCTAGGAAAGCTTTCTGGTACTCGCAGCTTGCTCTCGCACCCATTACAGCATGCAAGCTGAAGATGGGTCAGAAAGCCTCACAGGCTTCCAGCAAAGAAGTCGGGGTCAGTAGGCAACTTCCTCCTCGGCATCTCATGGTATTAAGGTCATCAGCCTGTTGTGAAACCTCTCGAGTCAGCCTGGGGCCAGTGCCTATGTAGGCCTGTAGTCCAGGGATGGCTGCTGTTGCCTCTAACAATGTCTCGAAGATCGCACCAATCATGTCTTAGAGCAGTTGACAAGCGCAAGCATGTCCCAAAAGGCCTCGTGCGCCGCGCGGATCTCGGGCAGCGTGATGCCGCCCACGACGAAAATTGCCACCTCAATGAGTAAGCCGAAACCTGCAAGCAGCACTACATACTATAGTCAGAACGAAGTCTAAAATCCCAGTAGCCTGCCATCAACGGTTTGGCACACGGCCCGTCAATGAATATGATCTTTGAGTGCTGCACAGAACTCCCATGAACACGCCCAGCCATTGAGCTTTCACCCCTGGCAAACGATAGTTGAACTCGGGGAAAGATGGGAAAACGCATCGTGCAAACCGAGCAGCTCGCCTGAGGCAGCGCACGTGCGCTGACTGTGTCGGCCCAGCCTTCACAGGTCAGAAGCACCCAGAAGCTGTGTTGCCGGGATGGTCATGAAGACCTACTACTGCCGTATACTGACTACCGTCTACTGCTGGAACACGTCGTTGGGTTGCACCACCCAGCTGCATACAACACAGAAATGCATGCGGAAAAACGTGCATTTTGAAGGACACACCGGCTTTCTGCTTGGCCACCGAGTGAAGTTTACTCGCCTGTGTAATCCTCGAAGCAAACACACTGCGCAATTGGATCATACTAGTAACTGGAATGTTGACGGGAAATTAAACGGAGGCTCTGCTTAAGGCAGTGGTTCCTCGCCTGCCAAAGGAGGCTTGTTTTTGGGTGTGATTTTGGGGTGATGGCTGCGTCTTCAGTTGAGGTGATAGTCGCGCAAAACCGCCACAATACCTGCCGTTTGTGCCCGGAGCTGAAAGTTGTCGCCACGGATTATTAAATGGGCATGTCTCCACCATGCCCACCGTGAAAATAAAGATATAATTCATGCTCTTGATGTTTAAAACCCAAAGATTTAAAGAAAAATTCTTGGGCCAAATTTGGGTGTCAAAGACTACTTTAAGGGCGGATGCAGGCTTTGGGCAAAAAAACTCTAGATTTAAAGAAGATGATTGCCAAACCCGAAGAAAATTAGGCTCCTGGTAAGTTTTAGGCTCTAGAACTTAAACTTGCAACCAAAATCTAGGGCCCTATACCCTCATCAAACCTCAAACCTGTTCTTGGTAGGGACCTACTGGCTCTAGACTTCAGAGAGGGTCCTGCAAACAGGACTTGCTTACTAAACTTTATAGGAATTTCGGAGCCAAACACTGCTTCCTGAGCTACCCCTTACGGGTGCTGCTGCATGGATTAATAGAAAAAACAGCCCACAAAAATAGAAAAAATCCTGACCATTTCCCAGTAGTAGCCAAGCCTGCTTGAATGGGCTGCAATATGTATGGTATCGAAAAATTTGAATAGCGGAGAGGGTCCCGCAAACAAGAGTTGCCTACTAAACTTTGTCCGGAATTTCAGGGCCAAACATTGCTTCCTGAGCTACCCCTTAGGGGTGCTGCTGCATGGATTAATGGAAAAGACCCCACAATAACAGAAAAAATCTTGACCATTTCATCAGGCTTCAATGATGGTAACTAGATTTATTTTGATTTTAATTGGAGTCCAATTAGATTTGAATGGATTCTAGTCAGATTTATACTTATTTTAAATTGCGTCCAATCAGATTTCATTAGATTTGAATTATATTTATTGATCTTCACTGGAGTCCAATCAGATTTCAATGGATGTTAATTAGATTTATCTTGATTTCTATTGGAGCACAATAAGATTTCAATTGATTTTAACTAGATCTTTATGGATTTTAACTGGAGTTCAATAAGATTTTAATGGTTTCAGTTAGATTTATATTGATGCTAATTGGAGTTCAATAAGATTTGCGCGGATTACATCGGCGCGGAGCACAAATACATTGCAAAAGAGGAGGTGATTGCTTCCGTGCATTCCCATTCCCATGTTTACATTAGGCTGAGCCCATTTCAACTAAACATCATTTAACTAAAAGTCGATGCGAATCGATGCGACTACCAGCAGCATGGTAGTCCTCCAGGTTTTGGCGCTACGCGACACGGTGCGGCACGAATCGAATTGTCATGCTGTTCACTTTTGTATCAGTTTACGTTTATCTTGCAGTCTCGCACGGACAGGCCCAAGCCACACGGAGCAGCCCTGTAGGTTAGGTCAACTGAGGCATCGTCCAGCTCACTGAACATGGTGGCTATTTTCGGCTGCCAGCGGCAAAGGCGGGCCTTGCCTGAAATCCACATATGCTCACTCAGAAAACATGAAAGGATGAACATTGAACATTGGAAGCTCCGATTCCGATCACCATTTATCTGTCTTCCAGGCGCCAGGCGAGGGCTTGTTGGCTCTGTGCCTGTGGTCTTTTGAAAGGCACCATGCTGGTTGAAGCCTTCTCTTTGTGGTTATATTGTTGGATGTTGTTGGACGTGGATGGTTGGCTCAAGCGGCTTTGGTGGTTGAGCCCTGGCCTGCTGAGTCAGCGTCAAGTCGCCGGCGGGGCCAGCGCCGTCGCTCGGCCTCAGAAGACGCGGCGGGACAAGGGTTCAAGGGTCACTTAGCCAACAAAAACGCGGGTCACTTTGGAATTCGGATCCCGCACAGTTTCGGGTCACTTAGCCAACCAAAACGCGGGTCACTTGGCCAAGTCAGGATTCTGGGGACAGCCTGAAGGGTCTTGGGCCTAGGGTTGAGGGGTTTTGGATTTAGGGTTTAGGGTCTAGGGGGTTTTGGATTTAGGGTTTAAGGTCTAGGGGGTTTTGGATTTAGGGTTTAAGGTTTAGTGGTTTTGGATTTAGGGTTTAGGGGTTTTGGATTTGGGGTTAGGGTTTAGGGGTTTTGGATTTAAGGTTTAGGGTTGAGGAGTTGTGGATTAAGGGTTTTGGTGTTCAGAGGTTTTGGATTTCAGGTTTAGGGATTTTGGACGTCTACCTGCGAAGGGCTGAGTATCCTCGGGTGCCCTAGGAGGCCCTTGGAGCCCTTGGAGGCCCTCGGAAGCCCCAAGCACAAGGTCGCCAGTTTAGGGTTACTTATAACTAGTGAGTCACAGTATTACGAGAAAAGATCCCCTAGGCGGGGCTCCTGCAAGAGGTGCGGCTCACGCTCTATAAAACTTTTAGGATTGCATAGTAGCTCCAAGCAATGGTGTGATTGGCTGCTGGATGTAGTTCTGGGTCCAGGCACCCTGGAAAAGGGTGGGTACGGCCTAAGCAGGCCTGGGTGAGAATTTACGTAAGAGTTTTGGATTTAGGGTTCAAGACCTCGGGGGCTTGGATTTCGGGTTTCGGGTTTGGATTTAGAGTTAGGGGTTTAGGGTTTAGGGCTGTTGGATTTAGGGCTGTGGTTTTGGATTTAAGGTTTAGTGGTTGTGGATTTAGGGTTTAGGCTTTAGAGACTTTGGATTTGGGGTTGAAGGGTTTTGGATTTAGGGCTTAGGAGTTTAGGGGTTTTGGAATTAGGGTTTAGGGGTTTTGGATTTAGGGTTTAGGGGTTTTGGATTTAGGGTTTAGGGGTTTGGGGGTTTAGGGTTTGGGGTTTAGTGGTTTTGGACTTAAGGTTTAGGGGTTGTTGATTTAGGGTTTAGGGTTTAGGGGTTTAGGGTTTAGGGGTTTCGGGTTTAGGGGCTTTGGATTTAAGGTTCAGGGGTTGTAGGGTTTAGGGGTTTTGGATTTAGGGTTTAGGGTGTGGGGTTTTGAGCCTCGCGGATTCCTTGTGGAAAAGGGTGAAAAGGGTGTAGGGTTTGGGATTTTGGAGTTAAGCTTTAGGGTTGGGGGGTTTAGGGTTTAGGGGTGTTGGATTTAGGGTTTAGGGTTTAGAGGCTTTGGATTTGGGGTTGAAGGGTTTTGGATTTAGGGTTTTGGGTTTTGGATTTATTAGAGTTGTATAGGGTTCAGGGTTCGGGCATTGCTCTCACCGCGCTTCCTTTTTCTCATGGGCCATGATAACCGGGAAGCGCGGTGAAAAATAGTCTTTTCTTTTGGTTTGCCAGTTTTCCTTTTGTTTGGAAGCGCGGTGAAGAAGGCGGCTCAGGCGCTACCTCTGCACCGCGCTTCCAAACAAAAGGAGAACTGGAAGCCTGTAATTGGGCCTAGGTTTTGGAGCCAGTTTCGGGTTCTGGGCAATTGTTGGGGTTCTGTGGACCCGTGCTTCTGCTGGACCTTTCTGAACCTTTTCTGGGGTGCCTTTCCTCTTCTGACGTGGTTCCATGCGCTCCAAGAATGCCCTAAAAGGAGAAATCTGTTTTCTGGGGCCCTCGGGCCTTCCAGGGCCTCAGGGGCCTCCCAAGCTGTCAAGGGCTTTCCAGCACCCTCCCAAGCGGTTCAGGGCCTTGCAAGGCCTGCAAAGCCTTTGCTTCGGGTCTTTTCTGGCTTTTGCTGCTTTTCTGAGCCCGCGCCTCTTGGCATTTCTTGGGGTTCTGTGGGCCCGGGCCCCGTGTTTCTTCTGAGCCTTTTCTGAACCTGTTCTGGAGCCAATAGGCTGCCCTTGCTGAGTGCTTATTGCTGCGAAATCTGGTTTGTGGGAACCGTTTGAAGGGCCTTGCAAGGCCTGCAAAGCCTTGTCCAACTGGGCTTCGGGTCTTTTCTGGCTTTCTCTGCTTTTTCTGAGACCCATGCCTCTTCTGGGCATTTGTTGGGGTTCTGTGGGCCCCGTCTTTCTTCTAGGCCTTGTCTAGGAAGTCCTCCTTCTTTGTCCCCAACATAAGCAAACAACAAGCCAACTGTTGGGCCTCCAGGCGCTCCCAGGGGCCTTCCAGGCTAGGGCATGGCAGGGCCTCCCAGGGGGCCTCCCAAAAGAATCTTTGATGTTTTCCAAAAGCTCCCAGCAGCCCTCCCAGGGAGCTTCCCACAAGCCTTTAGCAACCTCTCAATGACTATTTCTGGCTGGTCTTGCAGCTCTCCCAGATCCATTTCTGGACTGGTGTTTGGTCTCAGTTTCCGTTTTGCTTTGTCCAAAAATCGGAAGGCTCTCTGGATGCTTAGCGCTTGCTTTTGGCCGGAACAATGTTTTGGGAAAAGAGCTAAATGATTCATATGGAAATTTGGGCAAGCAGACTTGCACGTCTGCTTGCGAAACATACAACTCTATTTATTTTTGTCTTGAGGGTTTAGGGTTTGGGGTTTAGGGGTTTAGGGTTCAGGGCTTTTGGATGCTTTTGCATTTAGGGCTTAGTGGTTTTGGATTTAAGGTTTAGGGGTGGTTGATTTAGGGTTTAGGGGTTTAGGGGTTTAGGGGTTTTGGATTTAGGGTTTAGGGGTTTAGGGGTTTAGGGTTTAGGGGTTGGGGTTTAGGGGTTTTGGATTTAGGGTTTAGGGGTTTTGGATTTAAGGTTTAGGGTTTAGGGATGCTGGATTAGAGTTTAGGGGTTTAGGGTTTGGGGCTTTTGGATTTAGGGCTTAGTGGTTTAGGGTTTAGGGGTCTTGGATTTGGGGTTTAGGCTTTGTGGGTTTTGGATTGAATCTTTAGGGTTTGGGGCTTTTGGATTTAGGGTGCACGTTATGTGCCCTTGACGCTTAGCCCTTAAACCCTGTGCCTCCAAGTATGAGTCATCTTGCGACACTCCCATTTCATCCGCTGGGATGCTTGGCTTAAGAACTTCAAGACTACATGCATGCTCTCTTCCTCTGTCATGCTATGGCTCTTACCCTTACTATTCAGTTGCTCTTGCTGCAGACAAGCGGGCAAAAAAAGACGTGCCAAGCGATCCCGAAAATGTTGGCTAAGCGACCCCTTTACCTGCACAAGTTCGTTCTTGTGCAGTGCAAGCGATGTCGTCAAGCAACCTAATTCAACAGTATCAGCAAAAATCAGCAGAGCACGTCCTGGCTTCGAGGGCGCCTTGAGACCTTCGACTCCACAAGCCCAGAGAAAATTCGGAGCAAAGTTGAAAACAGTGCTGGTTGATATGGCACGCATTTCACATTATTTCACAAGATTGTGAAGCCATCACATCCCCAAGCTTCGCCTCAATAAACTTCTGCAGCCTGCGCATCTCCTCCACGCTGAGGAAGGGTGCCTGAGATGCATTGGAAATCGGCAACCAATCGCGTCAATGGTTGGTATGATGAGCACGGTTCCACAGCTGCAGACGGGCAGCTGCAAGGTCAGGAAGCCGCGTGCCAGCCCCTGGGCCTGACAAAATGCAACTTCACAAGTTTTTGAGCAAGTTCTCTATTTCCCTCTAGAGAACCCCAACCCCCCCCCCTTACCCCCTCAGGCCTGCGGGTCAGGTTGTGTTTGCAGACCCCTCCCATTCCCAGCCCTTTTCCCACCCCAAGCTACAGCAAAATCTTGACAAGCTGTGGAGCTGATTCGCAGTCATGATGGGACCCCTCGCCGAGGCGGCACTTGCGCTGCTGGCCATATCATGCCAAATCCGCCCAGGCCAGGGACCTGGAGCATTCGCAAAGGACACCTGGTCAGGCATGTGTACTTTTAGCACGATCGCTGGCCGTCCCCCACACCCAACTCACACCCTACGCCTTGCCCCACCCTCACCCCGCACCCGCTCCCAGCCTACTACAGATGATGCCTGAGACAAATCTCCTGTCACCATCTTTCTCGTCCTCTTGCCTCCATCTCGGGCCCGAAAACCTATTCAGCTCCTGTATCAGGATCTCAAGGCACCAACCTGGTCAAGCTCGTTTTGCCTGGTGGTTTTGAATACATGTATAATCACGTAAAGTTGGCGGTAAAAAGTCTGCATCACTTAGGTGCACTCGTCTCCACGCACATCAAGTTGGCACAAACTGAGAGAGCCGACCCATCTCGAGCGCTTTGGTCGCCTATAAATTGTGTTCCGCACTGGAGACTCGTTCTCACTTCACAGCAACAAAAACACCCTGCCTCGCAAAGCATAAGAACTCGAAGCTTCGAGGCGGCATCCAGAGCTGGGTCCTGCATTATGATGACCTCCTGTGCACTGATGGTCTTGCTATGTCCTGCTGGTCCTGTCCTGGAGAAATGAAAGGAGGTCTCTCTCAATGGACCTTGGGTTCAACGGCACCTGAGCCAAAGGCTGCTTCGCATAGCATCAACGAATTCGACTGGCCTACTTGGACTCTAAGTCCTCTAGGTGTTCGACCCCACTTCTGGAGACCCCCGTTGCCATGTCCTCCACATCCGATGAATTGGATCTAAAACATCGTTCCCGAGCTGCAGCAATCTATAGCAATTTGCCGCTTCTGTAACTGCCTGCTCCAACGTGGCGAGATCGATCAGCCTCCTCGGTTTGGATAGGTCTGGTGTGGGCTTCCTTGTGACACCTGAACTTCTTCACTTGCAATTGCCTACCTTTGGCCTATGGCCTGCCAACCTTTGAGTTGGGAGCCAGGCTTTGAAGTGACGATGTTCTGGCCAGGGCCACAGCGACAATTTCACAATCTCGATGCAAAGGAAACAATGCTATGAGTAGGTCACAGTTGAGTTGGATTCTTGACATTGCAGAACAACACGGCACGGGCATGATTTTCCTGATCTGTCACAAGTCTAAAGTCATTGCTTTCAAGTATGCTGTATAGCTCACACATAGCTGACCATGGTGCGCGGCCTTGTGCAGAACTCTCATCGTTGCGTATGGTGAATATAGCTGTGAAGGCACACTACTGTCGATACTTAGAATATGCAGGATTTGTTGTATCCACCGTACCCAAGAGATACAAAAGCTCATGGTTGCATCCGTGCGCTCTTGTGCGATATACTAGCCGTGTGCAACCCTGGACAAGAACAGTGGCTGATGCTCCCTGCCATGACCATGTCTGCCTGCAAGCGAGCACAGATCTCGCTGTGGATCTCCAGCTTGCGGAAGCGATCCTGTAATCAAAGGCTTGGCGCTGCACCACTTCAGCACAAAACTTCAAACATAATCATTGCTCCATCCACATGCGCTTGGCTGAGTAAGTCATGAGTCCTTGTGCTCTGGCAGGGACTGAACAGCGCCTTAGGTCCAGGAGTGCTCTGCGTCACAATTGTGAAGGCCGCGGAATTTGCAAGGACTTCGCTGCATTTGAGGCACTCAAGGTCGATGAGACCATCCTCAGCTGGAACCCTGCCCAAAGCAGGTAGAGAATGCAAACAAACAGGCTGCACAGGATTCCTTGTGTAGGATGCACGTCGGAAATCAGGATTGCAATACAACTCTTGAAGCCACAGGCCGATAGGCACGTATAGATGTTCACCTTCCTACTCTAGCGCGCGTTTTTTTGCGTTTAGCGCCGAACGCGCCCTCAACATGATGCAGTTGTGTTCCGATGTAAGAAAGGGAACAACTTACATCAAACGCCGACAAACCAATTTGATCAAAAAAAGACGCCGAAGCCATGACTACCTCAATCCCTGACAGCGAAGCTGGTCTACAATTCCAGTACCAGTGTCTTCTGCGTTGAAGAGGAGCTTGCGCTCGAAGTGGACGCCGTAGCTCTGGCCATTCTCATGCTGCTTTCCTGGCCGAAATTGTACAGCGGTGATGGACACATTCAGCTGCTTGCTGAGATTGCTCCAGGCATGCCAGCTTAGGACTTGATGGGTTTTGTCTCTGCGCATATGTGCACGCTCCGGTCTGTCCCGACGATCTCAGTTCGCCTGCAAATATGCGTTGAGCAATTTGGGAAAACATCAGCGGGGCAAAGTACTGGCAGATAATGTCCGGCCTCTAGCGTTTCAGGTGCCCAGGGCTCCAACAGCTTTGACAAGGACCTTGACAAACAAGTGTGGCCGTGTGTCACGACTGCTACGCGGTTCCAACTCATGCTGATCTTGCTACTTCTGACCTTTAAGGGCGTGATTGCATCTCAGCGGGCACTCTATGCCAACCTAGGATTTGGTATGATTTGGTCATGCCATGGCGTCGACGCAGTCCAACGCACGGGTGACTATGATGATTTGCATCGTATCACTCATCGCTGATCTCTAACTTGAAGCATAAACGATGAGCATCACACAGCCGAACGCCATGATAGGATCTTCCCACACTGCACTGCACGCCGAGTGGAATAAAAAAGCTCAACTGAAACTAAAAATGTGAAACGCCAAGCTTGTGCAAAGCAACTTTGCCGGCATCTAAGCAGCTTCTGCACTTTTACGCCGCATCTGCCGCTAATGCTTCTGATTCTTGTACCACCACCAACACCACGACTACTACTGCTGCTGCTTCCAGTGCATCACAGCCAGTCGATCAGCTTGGGAACAGCTGCGCGTGAACCACGGTGTGAGTCGCTGCTACAAGTAGTTCAGAAAACAACTCCGACTAATTGTCAAAAAGGCCGTCAGCCTCGGCAGCTTTCAACTAAGTCTTTTCTTGGGGGGTTTGTGTACAACCCTAGCCCATGCCCTACGATTAAGAGTTTGGGGTTGAATACAGCGATAAAGGGAGGCATGATCCATCCAAACTAAGGAGTTGGATACGTGGGATAATCTTACAGTGGATATATTGGGAATAGAAAAGAAGGAGTGATTTATTTGATAATGGGAAGGAGGGTCATCTGAGGCAAGGTACGCTATTCTTTGAGAGGCCTCTGCCATAGTGGACTCTGCCCAATGGAGGCGGGGGCGCCCGACGCGATTGGGGCCCCGAGTGTACCTGTACTGCCCTGAAGGCATAAAAGTGGATTGATATTCCAATGAGGTAGGATGTCTAAAAATATGAGCAAGGAGTGTAAGCCTATTCTGTGAATAAACTTGTGAGGGTAAAACAACAAGTCTCGAGTTATATGCAAGACCTGAAAGATACTGATTGGAGCAATCTGCTGAAGTAGGATTAATGACTCTGTGATAAAAGGAGGATTTAATACCAAAGATCCGACGGATAGATTTGAAATGGATTGTGTGCTTTCCATAGCAGAAAGGAGGATAGATTGGATTGTAGACACCAAGAGGGAGGGAGGGACTTATGTCCTAGGAGAGGTTTGAGAAGCCTAGAAGCGGATACGGCTTGTGATATTCTATAGGAGAGGTTCTTACGGTCATTGGAAAGCGAGTCAAGGAATACACCAAGGTATTTTACTTCGTCAGATAAGGGAACTGTGTAATGCTTGGGTGTGTACCGTTACATTGATTACATTGACAAAGGGATTCCAGAAAAGGAGAAAATGAAATGCGCTCATCAGAATGAAGGCGCATGTGGGCACATTTATCGAAGTTGAAATGTAATCCACTAGTGGAGGCTTCTTTTCGAAGTAGGCGGAGGAGTCTAGAGATTTGTTGTGCCGAGTTTGACAAGAGGGCGGTGTCATCCGCGTACTCAAGATCCCAGAATGGGAAAGGGGTGTTGATAACACCGGAAAGAAGCCCAAATTGGGAAATGTAAGATTCTTCTACATCGTGAAATAAATGGGAAAGAACGAAATTAAAGAGGTACGGAGAGAGCGGACAACCCTGACGGAGGCCACGAGTTTGGCTGGAGATTTCTGATGCGTTACCTGCGTCTCTAACGATCAATGGGACAAAATTGTTTTTAACGAAGGCGAGGGGGACACCCATGTGATGGAGGGCTGATTCAATAGCTGCGAAAGTAACGGAATCGAAAGCCTTAGACCAATCCAGAAATAACACGTGAAAGGAGTTTTGTTGTCGCTCAAAAACTTCCAGAATTCTGCGCATAATGTGAATGGGTTGAGTAGTAGAACGATTGGCACGAAATCCGAATTGAGTGGAGCGGATGCGATCGTCGAAAAAGTGTGAAAGGCGTTTCTGAATAAGTGAGGCGTATACTTTATACATAGTGTTCGTGAGGGAAATGGGGCGATAATTGGAAAGATCTCTTGTATCTTGCTGAATCTTTTTAACGAGCATAACGACATCTGAAAGTGTCCAGGAATCGGGGACACTAGAAGTGGAGAGACAGTGATTAAAATGATCCAGGAGGAATAATTTGAGAATGTATGGGGAGCCTTGTATCAAGTCACAGGAGATTGTATCCGGGCCGGGAGCCCTTCCTGTTCTCAGAGAGCGGGGCACAATGTCAAGTTCAGCCATTGTGAAAGGGGAGTCGCACTGAATGATGGAAGAAGGAGTGAATGATGGGAGAAGGAGTGAACGGGATTTCCGACTGATTGGCTGGCGCTTTCCAAACTTTTTCAGAGAGATACTCGGCGAATGTACTAGCACGATGATGTTTAGAGGTAAGTTTGCCATGAATGTTGAAGAGATTGACACAAACGAGGAACGAAAGGTTTTCTAATGGAGCGAGCAGTGCGCCATTGCTGAATACAGGGACCGTGAAAATCTTCCTGAAGATGAGATGCTCTAAAACGCTTTTTATCTTTGGAGGCAGATTTTTTTATGCGTTTTGGAATGGCTTTAAGTTCCAGAATAGTAAGGTCAGCGGAGGACTGGAAACAGTGAATCAGAGAAAGGGTATCTTGAAGAAGAGTGGGAATGAGTTTACGATGGTCTAGTATTAAAGAACAAAGGAAATCAGGTTGTTCCTGGGAGTTTTGGAGAGCCAGATATCAGAATTGTACCCTAATTGAGGGGGGGAGAGAGGAAGGGTACCGGGGGATGAAAATCTACCGAGGGAACCATACGTGGTAACACCACGCTTGGCTAAGGAGTCAGCTAACTCATTTCCGGGAATACCAATATGAGAGGAGACCTTGCGCAAAGTGACTTGGTGTATAGCTCGGAGGGCAGTGTAACACTGCTGTGCCAACGCAACAAGCTTATGGTGAGTGGAGGGAAGCTGATCACCCTGAAGGGAACGAATAACGTAGGAGGAATAGATGAAAATGTCAACACAGGAGCCGTGGGGTAACTTGGAGAAGTAGAGAACCTAATCAAAGAGTTCAACGATAGCACGCATTTCTCCGGTGTTGTTAGAACCATCGAGAGGGACGAGCGCATGTTCGTCTAAAGGGGTGGTTTTAACCATTCCATAAGAACATAACTAGTGGTCTTCTACCGGTAAATGGCATTGGAAGGGGGGGGAGTTCGAGGTATACGTAATAAAACCCCAGCCAGCGGGGTTGTCCGGGCCTACTGTTCTATTATTGGGACAAGAGCCGTCGGTGTAGGCAACTAGAAACTGACCGGTTGTAGAAGAGGAGCAAATTGCGTTACCTGTGGAAGAGAGCAAGCGAGCTTCTATTGCAGAATAAAATTCTGATGTTTGAGAATAATCAAGTTTGGGCTCGGGAGTATATCGGGTCTTAGGAGTAAAGAAAAACGATAAGTAAAAAGAAGGGGCAGGTGTCGGGAGTTAACTATTTGCTGGAAGATAGAACCTTTAAAGGTGAAGTCTGGGAATATAAGGTGGGAAACTGACGCAGAATCTAAAGTAGTCCAATCCGTGACTTCAAAGTCATCCAAAAGATCGGTGCTGGTCGTCATCTCCTTGTACGACACCCTGCGGGAAGAGGGCAGGTCTTCAAATGTTTGAGGGAGCTAAAGAAGATGCAATTGCAAAAAGTCAAGGAGATAAAGTGCATTATCCCTGTCGGAGTCTTCAATGCTTTGTCTGCGGCCCCACACATGTGGACCTATATGATCTTGATCTGGATCGATGTACTCATCAAGTCTAGAGTTACAATCACCTAGGCTTATAACATGTGAGGAAATAGCAGGATAGTGTCCAACTGGGACCAAAAGAACTCCTTTCTAGCGACATCTTCTGTGGCATCATCCACAATGCTGGGGACATAAATGGAGAAGACTGTAGTGGGGTGAGGGTTGGTGTGAATGGTAATTTCACAAATCCTGGAAGAATGTGCCAAGAAGTTAGAAACATGGGGATGTAGTGAAGGAGAAACAAAAAATCCTATTCCATGATGTTTGGCATTCGAAGTGCCAGAATGGAGGATTTCCCATCCTGATTTATTGAAAGTACTGACCGAATCGGCCTTTGTCTCCTGAACTGCTAGGAGGTGAATGCCTCTTGATTGAAGAAAGGAAAGGATGAGATCATATTTGGCAATTTCTCTTAATCCCTCTACATTCCAAGTAGCAAGCTGAATATCAAAACCAGTGGGGTGAGGGGCTGAAACATCTTTGTCAGAACTACGTAGTTGGCTAGGGCCTTTGGAGAACTTTCTAGCCCGAGAAGAGATTCTACCTAGCGCTGCCGATGTTGGACAAACCAGGGGCTTCGGATTCTGATCACCGTGTGTCCTCAGGGTGGAATCCTCGAACTTAGATTTCCATTGTCTAAAGCCTTGTCTAGAGGATCTCTGTGTATCCTTCCAGGAGACGAACCTTCTATTTTGAGATTCTGGGGATCTGATACCGTGATACCTCTATGAATGCCCCTGAGAGCTTGTCGGTCTTGGTAGCCGCACGGGACTGCATTGTGATATGAGTTCGCCTCTTTTGAGCTATGCGCCGGAGCTTGCGTACGCTGAAATGAAAGTCGTCAACATCGTCGTCAACGTCAATAACGTAAATGTCGTCAATGGGACGCGAGTCCCGATAACGTAAATGGTTCCATTGGTAACTGTCTTGGGCACTGCCGGAGAATCACCATCGATTGGAGCTCTGAGGCTTATACTTCCAGCTGTGACTAAAGCTTTGGAAGTACGTCCAGCGGCTTCCCGGCCCGCCCCCGAAGGAGCGACCGACCGTAGCAGTAACCCGTATAACCTACTGGAAGATTGTCTGTCTGTGTCCATCTCATAGGTCAATCCTCTTCTATAATAACGTACCCAAAGCTGATTGTTTCCATAAAAGGAAAAGGCCATAACAATCATGCCATTGGGCAAGGAAAAGGAGGACTTCCATGATGAAGAGCAACTCTTAGGGGTAGGAATTTGCCAACAGATATAATTTCCATTGAGGGCATGGGCTAGTTTGTTCAAACTCTTTTACTAGAAAAGCCATTTAGGGTCATTCGCTGCCGAAGTTCGGGCGTAGGACTGCTACACGACAGGAAATCGCAAAAGTGGAAGAAAGAATCGAGAAAGCATTTACCCTCAGGGGGTTTGCGACGCCATTGGCGGTATTGGCTCTCACGTGTGGCTGTGAAACTGGCAGCTGGCTAACTCTTCTAAAGCTCCTATGCGCGGGTTTGTACACACTCTTTGTACATGGGGCATGAATGCCCACTGGGGTAACACTAAAGGAAGAGTTTTCAATCCAAATTTCCACTACGTAACGTAGATGCTTCCATTGGTAAATGTGCATTGCAAAGAAAGCTGCAACATGGAGTAGGACAAGGGTGTGAGTGAAACAAAAATTGGTGAAACCATAACGTAAATGTTTCCATCGTAAATCGTTCTCATCCCTCTTGGGAGGTGGAGTACTCCATGGTTGGGAGTATTCCAAGTCTCTGAGATACGTAAATGTTTCCATGGGTAAATGTTTCTCTGTGGGAAGGGGGATGGAGGGGATCCAAGACGCAGAGGAGGCTGGAGCTTGAAGTTGTTGAGGTCAGTTCCTGGGGCTGCCTCGACCGGAGCCAAGGTATATAGGAGCAGTGGGCGCAGTGGGCGCAGTGGGCGCAGTGGGCGCAGTGGAATTGGCTGCAGTGCCGCCGCTGGATTCTGCTGCCATGGCACAGGAGGTGTTGCCAGTCTTACTAATGTGAATGTGAGAAGGTGGACAGATCAAAACTGGAAGCCCGTTGGGAAGGTGGACTGTGGAAAGCGCAAAGATGACGAAAGTCAGCACACTCGGGAACTGCTACTGCTCTGAGCCTAACTCCGACTAACTACTGATCAAAATCCGACAGAAGAGGACGAGCCGTATAGTGGTACTGTGTACATTCTACACACCAAGCGCGGTACAACTTGCTATCAGGGCTCAAAAAGGCACACGGGCGCCTCGCGCTTCAGTCAGTGGCCCGGAGATTAGTACGATGATTACGGTTGTTACGATTATTACTATTAATATTATTCCTACTATTACTACTACTATCACCATTACTATTCGTATTGTAACCATCATGACTATTAGTACTGTTTGTACTATTATTACTACCATTACTCTTTTTACTGCTATTACTATTCTTACTATTTATACTAGATTATTACGACTACCACTGCAACACCACCGCCGCCGCGACCGCCACCACCACTGCTGCCACGACCACCACCACGACTACTACGACTACCACCTACTACTATCCCTTCCATCACAACCAGTCGATCAGCTTGTGTACAGCTGTTGGCAGCGCAGGGGGGGGTGGAGACGTAGGAGATGCGCTACGAACAGCAAGAAAAAGCCCCAGCCAACACCCAAAGAAAACTACCAGTAGCGAACTCCACTGCACAGCAAGCACTCACTAAACGGTCAGCCCAATGGAAGAGTGCTTTGAGCGTCACATCGCGCAATTGTCTCTTCAACCTGATGCGCTGTAGGCTTGCATTCTGCGAGATAGGGGGTCCAGGTCCCATTTGCGGCCCGAGCAAATTAAGCTTGAAGGGTGCCGCCATTGGATTGTAGGCAGAGGAAATATAGGAACGAGTCGGCAGCAAAATCACCACTTTCCGAAACTGGAACACTCATCGGCAATCAACCAGCGGTGGCCACTCGCTCAGCTCATACCAGCTCGAGTGCAAATACAAGTTCAGAGAATTGGTACAGCTTGCTTGCAAAGGCAACCCAACTGGTAAGTAGTCAACAAGGCACGTGGCCGCAAAACCTCACACGGAGAGGCCGGCTTTCAGCGTATTGTCCAACAAGAAGCTGGATGGGGACCTTACACGTACATCGCTGCACGCCGCAAAATCTTCAGTGTCGGACCTTGTAGGCCCCTTCCCCCGGCCCATGCGGACTGGACCGTAACCCTAACACCACGAAGAGCAAGCGTTCTTCATGTTCGGGTCCTGGACGCTTGCTCCCCTCCTCGCCCGGCTAATGACTGCGGACCCTAGATTGCGCATATGATGTTTCACAGTCAACGGCTCTTATATGGCCATGGCATCAGAACCCCGTCGGCACGGTCCCTTGTTCTAGGAACAGCGGGGGCCCCCTTGCTCATCATTTGCAACGCCCGCAGCAAGATATATTATCCGCTCATCCTCATTTTCCAGCTTGCTGTCGGTCGGGCCGAGTCGGGCCCCAGGGAATTTAGCAACGGGAAGCCAGTCGGAGTATGCAGGGACCGTGGAAAGTGCGACGGCCAGGGGGCCAGCCGCGCAACTCGCGTCCAAAGTCATCTGTGGACTCACCCGACTCGATCTGGGGCGCGAGCTACGACGACGACGACTATTACTACTGCTACGCCAGAGACATGTGGTTCGCCCAGGATTCAAGGCTTTCAGGATTAGGGTTTAGGATTTCCGGTTGTTAGGGTTTAGGGTTTGGGGTTTTGTTATGGTTTAAAGCGTTTAGGGATTTAAGGTTTTTAGTTTTTTGTTTTCATGTGACCTTTTCTCCGCGGCTTAGGGTTTAGGGTTTGGGTTTTTTAGGGTTTAGGGTTTAGGGTTTTTAGGCGTTAGGGCTTTGTTAGGGTTTAGGGTCTTTAGGGTTTAAGGTTTTTAGGGTTTAGGGTTTTGTTCCAGTTTCAGGTTTTTAGGGTTTGGGGTTTGGGATTTTTAGGGTTTAGGGTTTTTAGGGTTTGGGGTTTTAAGGGTTTAGGGTTTTGTTAGGGTTTAATGTGTTTAGGGTTTAGGGTTTGGGGTTTTTAGGGTTTAGGGTTTTTAGGGTTTAGGGTTTGGGGTTTTAAGGGTTTAGGGTTTTGTTAGGGTTTAGTGTGTTTAGGGTTTTAGGGTTTCTGGGTTTTAGGGTTTAGGGCTTTTAGGGTTTAGGGTTTTGTTAGGGTTTAGGGTTTTTAGTGCGTTTAGGGTTTAGGATTTTTAGGGTGTAGGGTTTGGGGTTTTTAGGGTTTAGAGTTTTTAGGGTTTAGGGTTTGGGTTTTTAGGGTTTAGGGTTTTTAGGGTTTAGGGTTTGGGGTTTTTAGGGTTTAGGGTTTAGGCACAACTGCAAAAAGTACTGTCCCTGCCACGTAATCCAAGCGGTCTGGAGGGGTCCATCCTGTCCGGAAGTGCCAAAAGTACTGCGCCTGTCACGTAATCCACAGCTTACAAGAGGGGTGGGCATTGCTTGAACGGACTTGAATATTCGTCCCGGAATCGTTCAAAAATCGGACCTATCCGGGAGTGCAAAAGAACTGTTCCTGCCAGTATTTTCAAAGGGGAGTAGTGCAAGAGTACTGCGCCCGCCATCGTAATCCACCGCGTACTAGAGGGGTGCGCAAACCGGGGACGAACTTAGAAATTCGTCCCCGGAACCTGTCCGGAAGTGCAAAAGTACAGTCCCTGACAGTGTTTCCAGCTACCGTACTACTAGTACTACTGCTGCTACAACAACAACAACAACAACTACTACTACTACTACTACCAGTACTACGACGACTACTACTACTCCTCCTCCGACTCCTACTCCTACTGCTATCACCACCAGATGCCACCTCAAGGCGGTCACACCCTGATAAATAGAAAAGTTTGTTCAAAACCACTGTAAACTTGGTGCGAAGTGCACGAAACTAACCCATTAGGTACTAAAGCACCCCCCAGTATTAGTAGGAGTGGAGATGAAAAAACAAGTCAGGTGTTTTTTGGAGTTGTGGCTTTTCTTTTGTGTTTTGCTAAGGGGTTCTCTTGACCAAAATGTAAGGATGCCGGGCAGGAAAAACGGTTTTGGCCAGGATGTGGAGGAGCTCCACGCAAGAGCTTGCTTTCAAGCGAATTTCTGAGCCCATGGAGCCAACCTGTGAGGATGCTTCGCACGACGGCAATGCGCGGATGAAACATTGCCCAATTTCGTTGTGGCATTCGTGTTCGTATTAGTATTCGAACTTGTTAATTTCGTATGTCTATTTCGCACAAAAAATTACCACCAAGCATGCGTAGAAACAGCATCCGATGAAAGTTGAGAGTGTCGGCGTGGGATTAATTGGTCTGCCCCACTTGCCCCCACTTGACCCACTTGCCCCACTTGCAGGGCGAGTGGGGCGAGTGGGGCGAGTGGGGCGAGTGGGGCGAGTGGGGGCAAGTGGGGCGAGTGGGACGGGCCGCGTTAATTTCCCCCCCTGCGGTCGCAAAGGAAAGATTAATAATAACAATAATACCCACGGGCAGAAGGAAATAGGACACTCCTGAACATGTCGCAATGGTGGTGGCAAAAGTAATAACTTTCTTGTAGAAAAAAATTGGAATTGGGAAATCCTGTTTACCCATGTTTGAATGGATATGGACTCGTTTATCAACAGCCAAGAAGCTTGATCCAAAAAGGCGGCACGAACCACGAATTCTCAGTGATAAATTGGCAAATTGCCACACGATAAATGATACGTATGTCTGTCAAACTCAACACAAACACACGACTACTAGTGCTAGCACACGGGCTTCTAGCACCACTGCTGCTGCTGCTAATCCTACTTCCACTGCTTCGGGATTCCTCGACACACTTTCCTGTACGGGCAGAAGGAAGCATGTGGAGCGTCTAGGATGTCTACAACGATCTTGCACCTACCAGCAACAAACTAAAATGGAGGTCAGATGAACAGTGCTGCAGCGGCCGTCTTTAATTGGAAGAGAGAGAGCGTTTAATCTCAAGTCCAAAACCCAATGCAATGAGCTCAGGTTCAAGCGCGTGCTCCTCGGTCAAGAGAGAAGTTGCCCTGAGGGCCACCACAGATGCTGGCACAGCAAATTCTTCAGCTGCAAATATGGAATGCAGCAACTGGATCAGCAACCACAAGATCGTCTCCCTCACCTTGCTAGCTCCTCTCGCAATCGCTGAAAGCTCCACCAGGTCATGCCTTTCACGCCAAGATACAGACACTGCAGGACACAAGTTGCTCTGCAGATCCAAGCGGCTGCTTCCAAGGTTGGTCTTCGGCGCAAAAGGATCTTCGATGTTGGGCCCGCACTCCACCTGGCCAGCGTCCCTTCGCCTCTACTCTCCAATCACAACAAGTAAGTTTCCCGAGGCTGTGGCAGTTTTGCCGTCATCATGCTCAATGAGATTTATCGGCCTCAGCTTATGAGACATGCCTGCGTCTTGGCAGGCGCTCCCAAAAGAAGTCAGTAACGGTGCGTGAGACCGGCACAAAGAAAGCGGGGCCGGTCCTGCAACACCCTTGAGAACGCAGATGGCCTGCAAGAAAACCGCAACCAAGCGAGAGGAACTGAACAGTGGCAGTGGCTGCCACCTGTTGCTTCCATGGGAAATTGTTGTAGAACTGCCTGACGGAACCGGCGCTCAAGCAGAATCTAGATTGCATCACTTATCAACGGCACAAGAAACTGACACTGAAGCAAAGCATGTTCTGGGTTGTGCGCATGAAGCCACGAAGCAGCTGCGACACTGGGACGTTCATTGCCTCCTCCTAGCAGAAAAGTCTGCCAAAAAGTAGTAGAGGTATCCCGGTATTCCAGAAGAGGCATGCCCACCGCATGCAGCCTTCTAAGATGCAAGCTTTCAGATCTTGTAATGCACCTCCCAATTTTCCCCAGAGCCTTCGCCTGAACATGCCTTGCATGGGCTGAGCCCATTGTCTTTTGTGGACATTCTCTAAAACAAAAAGGCCGGCATCATGAGTTTTTGCCTGCCGTGCCAACCAACTCAGGATTGGGCCTTGCAAGCGTTGGCAGATCGCAGGTATGCTCTCCAGACATATAAACCCGTCTGCTGAAAAAGTTGATACAAATTTGGCTGGTGGCTTTCATTGTGGCTGATATGGCTTATCGCATCTACCAGGCCTCCCACTGTCAGTCAGTCAGTCAGTCAGTCAGTCAGTCAGTCAGTCAGTCAGGATAAGGTGAGGTGTCGGCTGTGCTGAAGCCAAGGATTCCGACCAAAGATTTTGCCTTCTCAATCCCAAGTCCTACACACAGGCTTCTAATACGTCTCTCCAGATGCTTCAAGTCTTGGTCGACAGGTGGTGTGTTTTTGTTTTGCCAGAGGAACCAAACCGCGCTCGCTGAGGGCGAGAAAAAAACATCACCAGGGACGAGTGGCAACAATCAGCTGGGAGTACTGACTCCACTTGGGGCGTCGCCTCGGGGTCAATCTATTGTTTTGAGGTTCAAAGTTTGGCTTTGTGTTGGGTTCTGGGTTGTTTAGTTTGGAGGTGTCTTGGGGCTGTGGAGGGTTTGGGGCCTGAGGTTGTTGGGGCTGTTGGGAGGGGTCTGGGATTGTTGGTTGTTGAAGGTTTGGGGCTGTTTGGGGTTGAGGGTTCGTGGCTGTTTACGGCTTATGGTGGTAATAGGGTTGCTTAGGTTGAGGGTTTAGGGCTTGGGATTGCTTCTGGGTTTGTTGGTTGTTAAGTGTTTGGGGCTGTTGGGTTTGAGGGTGCTTGCGGTTCGGGGTGGGCGTCGCTCAGGCTTTAAGTTTGAATGGGATTGGTTTGGGGTTGGGGGTTGCTTAAGCTTTAGGGTTCGGGGCTAGGGCCAGTTTTTGCGACAAGAACCCAGCGAGTACCGCCAAAAAGGCTCTTGATTTTTCTCAGCCGTCACAATGATGGTTTCAGCAGTCAAAAAGCTAACCCTTGCCATATTCATCGACGCTGGCATCTGACAAACCCATAACGTGTGGCATGTCCATACTAAGCAATTTTTCATACCGCTCCTAGACGATTATCTTCCCGTAAAACTCTGACCAGGCCCTTGGATCGAAGTTTCCGAACCACGGGAGATTTCAAGTTTCAGATTGGGGTCTCTGACTCATTGGCCCTCGCTGACAAGGTCTGTTGCTCAGGCAACCCCCCCCATGCTTTAACATGCTTTAACTAGCTAGTCCGTGTTTATTCGTGGGTATACTCTGAGACACCCTGACTTGCATGCAGCGCAACCTTGACGTCTTCACACTGGCCGAGGTTCATGGCATGCAAGATTTAGAGATCATTTTTAATTCTTGGAACGCTTTCGGAGAAGCACGGGGCTGGAGTGCACTAAGTGTGCAACTTGACCATACGTGCTTTGGAGCATCAGGCAGGTCTTCAGAACTTGCATACAAAAGCAGGACGGAAGATGCTGTCTACGTGTTGCTAGCGCTTTATTCCTGCTCCGCTTCTCAAGGGCGTCAGTGGCGCAAGGTGACCATGCTGCGGCGTGGTTGTGAAAGCAATCGTCCTGCGTTCCCTTGTCTTCATTTTGGGCAGCGTTGGCTGAGGTGGGTGGGTGCGCACTACTTAGCTGTTTGCTTGCTTGGCCGCTTGCTGTACTTTTGTTGTATCTTCTTGTTCTGCGTGCTGCCATGGAGCCGCCGATGTCTGCTGGAGAAGTTTTCCTACCGTTACCTGCAACATCTGCAAGCCATTGGCAGCGCGCCCACAGCCCGAGAGTCCTTCATTGAGGCTGACAACTGTTCAGTGACTATGCTTGGGCTGCAGGTCGACGTGACCTCAAGGAAGTGCCGGATGTGCTGCAAGTGCCCCCGTGATGGTCCAGGCTGAAACTTTGAACGTCGCCCAAGTCATTAGTTTAGAGCAGTTTTTGCTGCAGCTCGTTTTCAAGATGTGTGCAAAGTCCGCCTGTATGGTTGTGCCAGGGTGTCAGATGGCCAGAGAGCATGTCTGGAGGGCATGCCTGACCTTCCGGATCCAAGTCTTGGAGGTGGATCCAATGGTTTCTTGGAGCTTGAAGTGATTGGCAGCAAGACCACGTACACCTTAAACAAAAACGGTGTGTCCTACCTGTCGTCGCACCCCTCTTCAACCTGTCTGAGTCGAACTAGGTAGATGCTTGGCTGTCCACGCGTGCTCGCCTTGGCCTGCAGCCTCATGGGCATCTGAAGCTTCCAAGTTCGCGCTGTGCAGTGGGCCATCTACTGTACCAGCGAGTTCTACCAACCTCGGGCGCATGCTTCACCGCTTTGTCAATAAGGTGGAACAGAAGCCTGATAAACCCGCAGCCTCAATTCCTAAACCTTAATCCTAAATCCTTAAGGGTTTTGGTTCTAGGATTTCAGGTCTATTTAGGTCTTAGGGTTTTGGGTTTAGGGTCTAATTAAACCCTCAATCCAAAACCCTAAGACCTAAATAGACCTGAAATCCTAGAACCAAAATCCTACGTCCAAAGCTTTGTATCTTAGACCCAAAATCCTTATTCCAAAGTCCTAGGCCTTTAAATCTTAATCCTAGACCACAATAACCAAAATGCTACATCCAAAGACTTCAATCCTCGATCCAAAATCCTAAGCCCAAAGCCCTACATCCTGGGAACCAAATTCTAAACACTAAATGCGAAATCGAATTCAAAAGCCTGAACTAATATTCGCACATTTTAGATTCCAAGCACTAAGCCTTCAATCCAAAATCCTCACTTAAATTCCAAATACCAATACCTGAAACCTAGACCGCAGCTTATGTAGGGCTGGGGACTCCAGGAAAGATCCATGCCTCCACACGGTGCAACTTGGAGGGTCATGGGGACTAAAATTGAATCAACAAGTGAGCGAGTAACGAGGATAACTGGGGGGCTATGGGGGAAAAAGGTTTTTGTCTAAGCCTGCTTACTGATTTCCACCCACTTGTTCAATCCAGGCCAGTTCTGGACAGTTCAAAGTCATGGGTTGGCAAATTTTGTTTTTCCTCTGCTGAGTGACATGCGGTCTAGGTAGAGACTTACACTCGTGACTCAATGGCTGCGCTTGCACTTTCAGCTCTCAAGGCCCTCAAAGTCAATTTGTGTCTGCCGAGTCAGACACATTCTGGGCATTTTGTACAGGACGATTGTGCAGATGCCGAGATCCTGCCCGATCAGCGAAGTTCTGGGCAGTCTGTGGAAATGGCGCGCTGGCAAGATCAGCTCTGACACCGGATCTTCCGATAGATTTGAGTCATTGTCCCCCAATGATTCCGAGTCGGATGCAACTGCTGCAAGTACTTTCTGACAGGACACGTGCAGACTGTGTCCGCGGCATTGTTTCAGTGCTTGGTGCCTCAGGCAGGAATGCTTGGGACGAATATTGAGAGGAGTCCAATCCAGTCCATCACACCATGGCTCGTGTGGAACAAGGGGCAAGAACCATGCGTGCCTTTGTTGCTTTGAAGTGTGCAGGGTGCCGTGGGGTACAAATGGGTACTAGAGGGGCATAAGCCAGTAGACCTTTTCCAAGTGGAAGACCGTGACATACAGCTTTGCATGCAACCACCAAGCGTGCTGTTACTCGAACCGTGACATCGCAAGGGTAGTGAGTACCTGAGGAGAAGGGAGGTTTGACGAAAACATGCAAGGGTAGCGAACACTACGGCGAAAGTAGGTAGCTTGGATAAAACAACCAGGCATGATGAATTTCGTACGGTGACCATGCAAAGTTGCTGAACCTGCAGAAGGAGAGGGCGATTTGAAGCAGCCACCGAGCATGACATTACAATTGAAGTCAATCATCCCGTGAGCGACTGTATGAGTGAATTGATATACCAATCGCCCCCCGCTTCCCCCAACGCTGCGTTTCCGGTGACAAGCTGAGTTTCGACCCGTCGTCCCCTTTCGGACTACAGACGCGGCAATGCCGTCTTAATTCTTCAACGCCTGCGACTCAGATCTCTGGGAAAGGATGTATCTGGATTTCCCTCTTATCTGTATAGAGTCAAAATCTTGCTGGTTCCCAGACCTTGCCTGCCCCCTGCTACTGCTCAAGTCAAAAGAAGCTACGCAAGCTTTCGTGATCATGTGCCCGTGGAGAAGTCAACAAAGATCGTGATAGATACATCGAGGAGCCAACTGCTTAGTCGGAGCAGCTGACCCTTCCCCTTGAGCTCTGTCGCTGCTTCGGGCAAGCCCTGACAGTTTCAGATGCAAGGAGAAACCCTGCCTTGGCTTGCCAGGTCTTCTTGGCACCGCGGTCAGGGAGGAGATGTGCAATGGCCTTGTGCCAGAAAAACAAATGCTTCAGCCTTCAGCCATAAAAGGTGGATTGAAGAGCCTCGCCTCAAACTCCTCCACGGGTGGCAGAAGGGCCCCTTCAGACCGTTCCGCCACCTGAAGGTAATACACCGCCAACCTCAGCCGGGTTCCATGCTAGGCTACTCAACGGCCACGCTGCCTGAACTGATGATTCAGGACTGTCAAACGTTTTCAAAAAATCGGGAAGGCACAGGCTCCACACGTAAGGCGACAGGTGGCCCTGGCAGCAAGCAGTTTGGAACCAGGCACCATGTCTGGCTTCACCAAAAAATGCCATTCGACTGCTGTTTGGCACCATTGCAATACATGATGTACAAACCTCGCGACACGTTTGAAACCTGTTGCTTCTTTCTTGACAGTTGCCTTTCAGTGTAGAAACCAGAGATACCCTGACAGCGGGCCTTAGGGGCATGGCACACACCCCTGTCTTTGGCCCAACGGCGGATCAGCAGAATCAGCTCCTGAGAACGAGAAGCCTGCCCTCTGCATATTAGTAAATAAAAGTAGCAATTGCACAATGCCCTCTGTGTGTACGAGCACATTCTGGGAAGTGTCCTTGCTGCGAGGGCTGATGTTGCCACACCTCGGAAAGATGCGCATGGGCATGGGTCTGCTCAGGAGCTGCTCGGCACACAATGACGCTCGTCCTCTCAGTCAAGCAGCTCTGTAAGCAAGGCCGCACTATGCAGCGGCGACACAGCATTCACAGCAATGTCAATGGGGACGGCCTGACGGTTCCGGCTTCAGAGACCGCAAAGGGTAGTGCAAATGCATCTACCTGATTGAAGATGCCCAGCTCGCTGGGCACCAGCAAAGTCATCTTTGGCTCGTTCCTGGGCCACTTGGCTTTGGGAGGGACATCAAACCTTACCAAAGCACGAAACAAACACGAAAAGATAATTCTGCCCTCCGTAGAGTTAGGACTTGTTGGGAATTTGCACCGTTGCAGCCAGTTCCTGAGCAGGCCAACACTCAGCGCTTCCTAACCATCGCGTGCTTTCCTCAAGCCAGCGGGCAGGCTGACGAGGCGAGGCAAGGCAAGGCAAGGCAAGGCAAGGCAAAAGCAAAGCGAAGACCTTTGGTTACTCAGATGTCCACAATGTCCAAAGGTTGTTCTGTGCTTCACATTCAATTGTAAGGCCTTGCATGTCGCATCGTACCTGTAGTTCTATCTGCAGCTTCTGCTTCTTCAACCTTCCGAAGGGTTTCTTGATGCCAGGACCCGTAGAAGCGGTTCTTGACGCTGACAGGTGGTTCCTACCACTGGCCTATCTACTGCATATGCCAAATTCTCACAGAAACGCAAGCCGAGGCAGCAGCCCGCGAAAGCCCGAGCGTCGAAACTTGAATCCACCAGCCTGGCATCGCCGAGCAGATAGAAAAGCTCTCCTTCAGAATGAATTTTCAGCTCCACGCAGAGACGAGACGATCGGCACAATGACGCAGCCTTCAGTTCGCCAGAGTAGGCGAGCGGAAATGTGCTTGACCAGCGCTGTTCTTCCACACTCATATTGGTATAGGGCATCCAAAATCCAAAGAACATCAAAAAAAGAGTCAAGCAAGTCCAATGCACAGCAAGGTTTCACAATGCTTCACACACGAAAGCCAAAAATGCCCAGAACTCTTCCTCAAAGCATCTTCTAGACAAATACTGATAATACTCAGGCAGATGGAAACAGTTTGCTTCCGGGCCACGCCCACTTTTGCAGCATACGGGGATCCGTGGAGACCTGGCACAAAGAAAGGAGTTCGAATTGTGTTTGACAGCCTTAACTCCCACACCTTGGCCGGACGTGAGGCAACCTTTGGTGACACGCGGTCCGGGCGGACGTTGATGACCTTTGCAGCTTGAAGCCGAGTAGCCGCCTTTGAAATCAACCTGGGCACCGAGCAATGTCCACATCGGGCACGGCAACACCGTTGGCACGGCCACGAGAAAGGTCGCTGCTGGCAAATCCAACCACCTCCACCTTGGTTCACGCAGGTCTGTGAAAGCCGAAACGCAACTATGACATGCTGTGAACCTCTGGAAGGCTGCTTGCCAGCATCACACGAATGGCCTCTCACGGCAGTGACTCAAAGTTGCTCAACTAGATACGAAGAGCAAGCGCAGCACCTACCTAAATTCACAAGCTGCCATTCATAAGAAGGTAAGTAGGTGGACAGGTGGACTGTGCGCCCTCTGAGGCCAATCTTGCTGTCCTCAGCCAACCGGTCCACTCCGCGCTGGCTGGCGGCCGTGGGCCTCAGAAATCAAGGTCCACATGCACATGGTGCAAAGCGAAGAAGCGAGGCCGCTCCCCCTGGACGCGTCTTCTGGGCTAAGGAATGAAGGGGACGTCACGGGAAGGCTCGTCTAAATAGCTGTGGTCGCCACATGATCTGCGACACCAGTTCCTGCGCTCACGTTGTCAAGTCGAACGGAGCAACGTGCCTTCGATGCCCACATCGCTGAGCTGAATCCCTGTCAGCTTGTTGCACAAGCCTATTTGCCCTCTTGCTCTGCTTTGGCGCAGGAAAGTCCTGAACCTCTTCTTGGAGGCTGTGTCCTTCAAACTTGGGAGCGACGATTGGTACCTACAGCAACCAGGCTGCGCTGCTCGTGCATGCCAAAAAATAACAGTTGGGAACTGGACTGCTGGTGTCTGAGCTTGGGTATCAACGTGGGTGCCTGGCTTCCTGCCACACCGAGTGCCAACTCAACTGGCAGCCATACCTTTCTATCATGCAGTGGGTTCCAGCAATGCGGGTTCCTCGTCGTCGGGATCCGCTTCGGCTTGCGCACCTTGACAGGAAATCTTGCAGCTCTCACTGAATACATTGCTGCAGCAGACCACGCAGCTTTTCGGGTGCACCTCACGGATGGGACGCTCACTGGAAGAGTCGGAGTCCTGCCACACACTTCTAGAACGTGTGAATACGTGTAGACTTCTCTCAATAGGCCATTCGGATCTCTGCACAGCATCCCTCCCTTCCCCCAATCCGGCATTGAGAATTAGAGGGACCGCCAGATTTGGTTTGGGAATTGCCCGAAGCTTCTGAAGCAAGTGAAGCTAGTAGCTTCGGAGCTTCGCACGTCGTCCTTCGCCCGGGGCTCTGAAGCAAGTGAAGCTAATAGCTTCCGAGCTTCGCGCTTCGCCCCCTAAAAATAAAGCAAGTGGCTTCGCACGAAGCTCGGAAGCAAGTGAAGCTAATAGCTTCTGAGCTTCGCGCTTCGCCCCCCCAAAAATGAAGCAGGTGGGTTCGCCCGGGGCTCTGGAGCAAGTGAAGCTAATAGCTTGGGAGCTTCGCGCTTTGCCCGCTTAAAAATGAAGCAAGTGGCTTCGCACGAAGCTCGGAAGCAAGTGAAGCTAATAGCTTCCGAGCTTCGCGCTTCACCCCCTAAAAATGAAGCAACTGGCTTCGCACGAAGCTTGGAAGCAAGTGAAGCTAGTAGCTTCGGAGCTTCGCGCTTCGCCCCCTAAAAATGAAGCAACTGGCTTCGCCCGAAGCTGTGAAGCAAGTGAAACTAATAGCTTCGGAGCTTCGCGCTTCCCCCCCTAACAATGAAGCAAGTGGCTTCGGAGCTTCGCGCTTCAAAACCGAGGCTTTTCTGAACCACCACTGGTGCACAACCGAGAATGTCGTGAGGTGCCACTGGAGACGCTAGAGTAGTATGCAGCAGAAGTTTTCAACCAGGTCACTGGTGCAGTGCAGGCTTTGAGCTTCTTCGTGCCTGTCAGCGCTCAAAAAGGGCGAATGGGGCTGATGTGCTCACAGGCTGCTGAACTGATGGCATCTGATGGTACACCCTCTCGTCCAGGCCAGGGCACCACTGGCTGGCAAGGACACCGTTCGCTGGAGCAGCTGCACCTGAGGCATTCCAAGGTTTGGTACCCTGGCATTCCCTGGCTGTGTTAAGGCAAATGCAAACGCACGCATCGGCTGCAGCGTCTTAGGCACTGTCCACATAATAGCAGAATGCTCCGAGGCAAGCGAAGATGAGTTGAGTCAGGTCGAGAGGCACCTTCGGGACTGCAGAGTTTGCAAATGGCGCTTGCCGCAACTCCTTGTTCTTGATGCATACCATCGACCACGATGCAGATCGCGGTGAGAACAAGGAGAATCAAAAGGTTGTTGGAAGGCTGAATCCCAATCCTCAAAATGCAGATTACGCTTCTCTCTGCTGGCCGAAGCCTGGAAGCTGAGCATCAAACATGGACCCGAGAGGGTTGGAGGATGCCTGAAACACAGCCCACCGTCATGAAATTTTCAAATCTCAGAAGCTCACTGTGCAAGCCTTCATGGACATAGACATAGCTACACGGTAGATGGATCGTGCGCACGCCGGATAATGATGCGCCTCAGCCGCTTCAGCATGCCTGACCCTGCTACTCGGGTAAGAAGACTTCAAACAAGCGTTCTGAAAGATATGTGCAGCTCAAGGTAAAACTAGAATGAAGAGGAAGAGACTTGTATGTGCACCTTTTGCAGGTCTAAGCCCGAAAAGAAAAGGTGACTTCCCCTACAGATCTCCATAGTATTGCCAAAGAGGCCTCTGCTCAGTAAGATCTGATGACTTCAAGGCCCTCAAGGCCCTCACGGTCGAAGTTCTTCGATCTCAGGTGCTGCTGGAGAGCTGTCCTCTCAGGCTGCGCAGAAGCCGAGCAGAAACCGCTTGTGACCGAGAAAGGTGCCACATGGTGCCACCTTGCATAACCTTCACACATCTTCACACGTTCCAGGCTACTCTGCCTGGACCTTTTCTAGAACTCCCGTCTTCTTGCAGTTTGCATTCCGAAAAGCTACCCCCAACGTGCCAATCAAAAGACCTAGCTGCTTGAATGTCACATCTGGATCATCTGGCAATATCGCTTCAAAGCAGCCAATCTCCCGCTGAGTCTGGTCTGATGCGCAACACAGAAGCCCTCAATTATGACAGCGCGAGGTTGGTCCTTCAGCAAATAGTGGTCTTACTGTAACTGGCGCGAATATCCCGTGAATATCTTGAGCCAGAACGCGACGTCATCACAAGTGACATCCATGAGTACAGAAGTGGTCTCCCAGTGGCGTGGCATAATTGAGTCTCGGTAAAGCACATCATGGTACCAGAACATCACAGGAACACGGCAACAAATAAAGCAGGAGGAAGCTAGCATGCAGGCCTTCCTGCTCCAATCCTTCACTTCCTGAACGACCCTGTCGTTCACAGCATACGTGGCCTCTCACATCGTTGCGAAAACTTTGCAGAACACAACAAGGTGAGCTGCCACTACTGCAGCTGCAATATGCTGCAATGACGGGCTACAGATTACTCCACTGAAACTATGGCTACAGTACATACAAACAGCCCGGCCATGTGACGGTAGCTGTTCCAGAGCTCATCTGTCTCCTCCCCAAGGACGACACGCCTCGCACGCGCAAACGGCATGATGCGGCATGTTGTACCGAATCTGAACGCTCTGTCACTGCAAGCTATCTTGATCGCTGCAGCCGCGCCTGCCCATTAGTCAAGCCATCACCAACACATGGCTTTGACTTCAGGGCATGCTTCGATGGGTCTGTTTTAACCGCTGGCTGCCCTGACCAGGCCTCACGGCCCCATCACTCCTCACAGTCAAGTCCACTGGATTCTTCGCTGAAGGCACTCGTCACAAGCTCAGAGTTGGAACGAGTCAGCCACACTTTGCACAGCAACAATTTTTGTAGTATGACCCTGCCAATTAACACAGCTCAGCTGACGCCTGCAATTCAGCCACCCAAACAATGCAGTCTTTACAGCCCCCCTCAAGCTCACCTGGCAATGATGCCCTCTCCTGTCTGTGAATGTGAAGCGGCTATCAGACAAGGAAGCACCCTGACCGCCGAGAAGGTCAAAGAGCAAGGCCTTCCAAACAAAACTTAACAACTCCGGGCCACACTCACAGCAAACGCAGTGACAAGCACGGCTCTAAGCCTTCTCTGAGGACAGGTGCTGACCACCAGGTTGGCTAAAACAAGACACAGGACAATGCCATTTTGCTGCCAGCACTTGACAGGTCCAGATGTTGTCTATAGATTGAAGGCGTACCAGCAAAGGAATGTCGTGTGCGGCTGCCTGATGCAAAAGTAGAAGTACGAAAAAGTAGATTTGTTGCAGGTCAGCCAGACAGCCTGTTTCTCTACATTCCTCCGATGCCTGTTAGAGATACACTGTACAATCATCAGCACCTGCTGATCAGAAAACAAAAACAAACGCCTCTATTTTTGCTGCTTCCTTAGAGGCGCAAGGTTGCCTGGCCAAGGAGGTTAAGCCCAGTACATGCAGTCTGGGGTTAGCTTGATAGTGTGGAGGCTGGACTTCACTGGCCAAACCAAAAATCTCAATTTGGTTGAAGATTGCAAGCAGAGTACGGCAACTGCACAGGTGGCAAGAGCATAGGATCCCTTTATGTGGATGACCTCAGGCTCAGTATGAAGCCCACCCACACAAATGCGCCACATGTGCTTCACCAGATTCAAACATATCAAAACTTATTTGCACAGCCCAGGAAAATTGATGAACACAATTAACGCATGGCAAGCCTAGTGTGGATAGGTGGCGTGAAAAGGTGTCCAGAACTGCTGTGGTGGTCTCAGATACTGGACACCCTGTTCTTCTGGGCCGTGGCATCTTTTTCGCGTGCATTCTCACAAGCAATGGCCCAAACAATCTGGCTGTCCATACCATCACAGGGTATACAAATTGCATGTCCGACTCAAGTGAGGCGCAGGAGAGCACGATAACTTTGATTCGGGCCTGCAAAGTGAAATTCCGGGCCAAGTGGCCACATCATACGTCGAACGTCACAGAGACAGCATGCTCAAGATTGCTCTTACAAAGCCTGTTAAGCACTATGAAGGCTTCATTCCCAGCACGTAGCCAAATTCAGCAGTCGACATTCTTGAGCTGGCCGATGCTAGGGACGCACCGCAGCACCATGCTTTGAAAACATTCCTAAAAGTCCTGAGACTGCTGTCTACAAGCACAGCAAGCACAGGCACCCGAACACATGAGTGTTTGGAGGAGAGTCAGGATCGCAGGTGCTTAAATCCAAATGACACTGTGGACTGCTCTGGGGAAACAAGAAGAAAGGCGAGTTTCCTCCTGCTGCTTGAAAAACCGGCTGCTTCCAGGCTCGGTGATCATTCATCGAGGAGCTGGAAGAGCACAGGCACAAATTGTTTGCCCAGCCGTGCAATGACTTTCTGCAAGAAGATCTGGAACCATTCCTCAGATCAGGTGAAACCGCGGACTGCCCAGTTGCAAGGTAACAATTTCTCCACATAGAAACGAACAACAATCTTCCCGCACAACAACTCCAGAAAATGAAAAAATTACACCATGCAACATGACCACGACTCAGAAGTATGACAATCCAATAGGAGTTGCCAATCCTACAAAAGCGACATGTCGGGAAGCCGGCAGCATGACGCTTGTGCATCAGAGGCTCAATTGTCAGACCCTGCCCGACTCGCACACCTTTATTGGCAGCATGACGACATGAAGGATGGATGTCCCAAGATCATGGAGCCCTGACATGTGACAGCACTGAAAGCATTCACAGATCCTGTGCTGGGACAAGCTCCAAGTACTGCAAAACTTGTAATTGACTGTCAGGTGGCCCATGTCAATTTGGAGCTGCAGCGTATCCTCGAAGAGATACTCGAACATGCCTTACGGACAGTAGCACAGCCGCGTGAACTTACAACCTTCATCCACTTATGAAAAATCGGACATGTCAAACGGCACTTCTGCTTCACCCTGAACGCAAAACCGCGACAGAAAAGAGAGGAACAGAAAAGAGAGGATAACCGATTACGTCAAAAAAATCCAAATTACAAAACCTTATCTACCTGTGGCTGGTCTTCGATTTGGCTTCGCCCACCTGTGAAGCGATATAATCTCGTGTCGACGTTGGGTGTCACATACCTCAGCTTAGGCATGCCACATACGCTGACGCAAAGCTGTGGACAAGGTCATATTTGACCTCGCATCTTTGTGTTGAAAGGGACACTGAACCACCAACTTTGCTTTGCATCTTCGTAGCTTAAGATCTTCGGCGAAGTCCTTGACATCTCCCTGAGCGAGCAACGATGCTTGCAGAATACTTCCTGGAAGCTATATCCACCATCAGAATTCACACGGCGCAAGCACTCCGCCGACGGTGCCCTGTGATCATCTGCACATGCATTAGCAATCTCCGAGGCACATATCGCAGGAACAACCTGAGTAGGGCAGTGCCGAATGAGGTGCATGTTGGAGGTACCTCCTACAATGCTGGACCCTGGCCCTGCCAAGTCCAAGCCGCACTTTGCCACGCCAATTGCCAGAAGCATAGCGGCGGAACACTCGCGGGATGAGGTGGTCTTCGCCTGGACCAGTAAAGACGGATGCTACATTTCTGTGAAAGCTACTTGGTGCCATAGTATCCGAAATACTGTGGCCTGTGACTCATCCAGACTGGTCAGGGCGCATGTACAATCTTAAGCAACCCTCTTACAAACAGGACGCTCGTGTAATCGTGATCCAGACAGGACTGCTAGGTAAACAAAATTTTGTACAATGATGCAAGCGAGATATGGGTACGTCCAAAAAGAGAGACATTGAGAGAAAACCAGAGCAAGCGAGAGGGAGAGAGAGAGAGAACAAGCAAGAGCGAGAGTGAGAGAGAGGGGGTTTGGTTGCGCTCCACTACATCTTCGACTCTCCTGTGCCTGACTGCAGTCCTCGCATGAGCAACAACTCGCTCAGGTCATCCTCTTTTAGCTCTGAAGGCTCCGGGGAGTCCTCGAAGCATGACATACTATGATTGACATCATCACAAGTGAGACACACCCTACGAAAGGCATATACACTCAAACAGCAGAACTGCTGATGGAGCAGGGCTGTCGTCGAGCTGGAACTCTTGCTGAGTCTAACACTGTTTCCACATAAATGGAGCAAGCCTCTCCAGAATTATCGATTTAAAGTTTTCCTTGCTCGCGGACTTCGGAAGTCAGCCTTCAAAATATCGGCACCGGCAAGCCGTGAAGCGGGAAGTCTACAAGATGTTCCTTAACGCTGAACGACGACGAGATGTGCCCGAAAAAGGCGTGCCGAATGCACCGTTGGATTTCTCGACGACTCACAGGGGGGCTCTTCATACAGCAATGTCGCAGTAAACCCCTTCCGAGTAGCAACAACCGCTTTCAGAACCTTCCCATGTGAGAGCACTGAAATGAATTGCAATCTGCAATGGCTTTGCGGAAGACCCTTCCCACTGATCTCCTCCTCCGCGCTTTCCTCTGCCTCCGGCACTTCCTGCGGCTCCTGCGCCTCTTCTTCCGACTCTTCCTCCAGCCCACTGTCCTCCCACGCAGCGGTTGAGCTCAACCATTTGATAAGGACCGTGGGCCTCCATCAGGCCATCATCGTCCGGGCGAGCATCCTGTCATATAACAGTGGAATTAGTGGGCATGAAAAAATGCTTGACACAAGGTGCACCTTTTCCAGCGGATCGAGCGGTGCCGTTTCGCCCAAGCCAAGCTGGCAGGGGGCAACACTCGAAAGCACAGACTATTCGGACTTGAAGTGCCTGCGACGCTAGATAGAAACGACTTGCTTCAGGAATCTTGAGGAAACCTGCTGGCGCAGATCATACTCCCTAGTCACTATCGCTCCCTCGCACGAGCGGCAAAAGCAAGGGACGGGAAATTTGGTTTCACTGTGCAGACCCTTTATCTGCAACTCCTTTGTACGGATTCAACTTTCACGATTGAGATGCCTGGTTCATGAAAGGCTGCTAAAGCACATCCATGCAATGCGAAGACGTGCAGCAATTCCCCTCGTGAGGAGTTTGCCGTTCAAAGATGTACACAGCAGGTCAGGCACATGCAAGCTCCAAATCAGATGTCCAGTTTGGGCCTGCATCCCTTCTCCCTTTGGCGTGGTCGCTGATATGCTATTTCGACGCCGCCTGCCATGTCGAGGAGTTAAAAGCTCAAGTGAACAGTCACCTCGATACAGTTTGTTTCCAAGTCTGAAGATGAGAAGTGGAATTACGGCTGTTGTGGAAAGCATGTGCCAAGGGCGTGGCCTTGCGGCAAGCGAGGTGCGCTCAAACGAAAGGCGACGGAGATACGCCCGGACACCTCCGCGACTAAACGCATAAAAAGCTGGTCGAGATGGATTGCGCAGCTCTTCCGCGTAGCAGCTCTGTTCAAACTGTGCAAGTCAAGCCACCTTTTTCCGTGTTTTCTTTGCTGATGCACCTCAGCTTGCAGAAAACAAGATCCCTTGACTCTGGTGCACACAAAGCAGCCAGGCAGCTCAAAGCCGTAGTTCTGCGCCATCTCGAAGAATGTGTCTTGCCTTGGCAACAGCATGGTTCCCGGGCAACAGAAACGTCAAAAAGCTCTTGCAACATCCATTGAAGATTTTCAAGAATAAGAACTGTATTCGACCAAGGTGCTGCGGTTCTGTGGGAGGAAGAATGAAGGAGAGCACAGTGCCTCCAGCAACTGACTATCTGGAAGGCACTATGCGGTACCCTGTTGACACTCCTGAGCTGAGCGAGAGAAACCCGCCTACGAATCTTCAGATAGACAGATGTAGATAAAAGCCATGGCACTTCTGCCGTCATTCATGTTCATGAAAACTTCTTTCTGCAAATTCCGCTGCGGTGGCTGAGCTCCACCCACTATCTTACCAGCCTGGTGTTGTCGTGTTGGTGAGCTTCTCCCTCATCTCGTCTACTAAATGCACCATATTTCCCACAGTGGCGGTCCTGCAGCGGAAGGGTAAGGGGCATCCATTCACTTGCTAGCCAGTGCGTATGTTTCATATATATTGAGTCCCCCGTCCAGCATGCATCTTGGCTGGATATTAAGAGGCTTGCTCACGATCAGCCTTTGCGACTCATTCTTGTATTTGGGGTTGCGGCACCGCCCACTTCCGACAGGTTTTGAAATGCCTTGCTTAGCCACCTCAACTCTGCACATTTTGGTGGCCAATGTGGCCTCTGCCGGCGCTGACCTTCCTCATCCCAGTCCAAGCCAAGCTCTTGAGCCACCTGATGCGGGCAAGTCACTGTGCCATCATTGCCCGCCTTCAGCCTGAGCCTCGCCTTCTGCAGCATTACCAATTGCTCGTCCTCAGCGCACAGATAAATGCCAAGGTCCAGTTCTGCTACAAGCCGCGTCCGGGTGCCAGCTGTGATTAGACTAAATCAGTCCATTCGGACCCATGTCAAGGGGAAAGGTTGAGAGCCCGGCTGTGGAGCTTGACAGCGCGATCCTTTTCAACACGAGCAAGCTCTTAATCTGGCACTGATTGATTACTCAGACTGTTGCGCATCTCTTGAGCTGCCACGCCACCTCCGTGTCTCTCCAACTCCGAGCTCAGAAAACTCCTCACGAATCTGCTTCGCGTATGCGCGAAGGTTTGTCACCTCAACAGGCGACAGGACTTGCAGGGGCCAGCGGGTATGGATTCATGATTACAAAGGGCCTCGATACCCATCGAGGTCTCGCTGACAGCATAGCCCATTTCCGCTGCCATGGCCTTGCTGCAGCTAAGTCAGTTTGCTTATCCCAGTCCCTCACATGCAGAACTGTGAGGTCGAGATTAGTAATGGGGCCGGATTTGGCTGTCCTGTAGACCAAGTGAACGACCAAAAATTGACAGAGAACAGAGATACTGAATCTAGCAAAGTAGCTTTGACCAGATGACGCTCTTCCTCGGAGAGATCCCTGCAAGGCGCAGGCGCAGGGCTTTTCATAGCCACAGCTTGGGAGGATGACTCAAGCACACGAATAATGACCAAAATACTTGAGAAGAGGGCCACGAAAGCTGGAGGCAACAGAGGAAGGCAGAGTGTGAGGGTGAAGGGCCCCCCCACGCAGACCTCGTCAATTGATTAAACACCTTGAAAAAAAGATCACCCGGAGCGCCTTGTTAGCATCCTCCACCCTACTTGAAAAATCAGCACCCTGCGATCTCTTTGCCAACTCCTTGAATGCAACTTCCTAGTCAAGCTGTTACGGCTCCTTGTGGCACACGGGTCAGGAATAGTTCTTGCTACAAAAGCATGTTCTGACTTCTTTGCAAAAGCATTTCTCGGTGAGTAAGAAGAGAATCTTCAAGGATTCACGGTAGCAAGCACAAGCCAGCATATCTACTCTACCATGCCTGCACAGGGAGCTGCCTACTTGAATTGCTCTTGTCTGCATGAATAGCGTCTGGAAGGGCTGTTGGATATGAATAGCTCGTTTCAGGCTATCATGCCTGGAGAGCCGCATTCCCTGACCTTCCTCCAGCTCGCCAAGCCTTGGAACATTGGGCACAGGGCATGTCTGTTGCGGTACAGGTTGCACTCTGAGACTCAGATCTCTCAACATGTTGAGTGCCGCGACTGCTTTTGCATGTCCTTGACGAAGTCCCCACTGACATTGAACACGGTCATCTGCAACAGGGCACCTATCCTGGGGCATTGTATGTCGCAGTTCTGGGAACACATTTTTGGCAAGCTGGAACAGATGGCCAAGTCTCGTCTCAACGGCTGCAACCAACCCCATTCCTCCACACGCTGTGCTTGGAGCTGATGAATGAACCATGTTCACCCCAACTTTGCCGACATGTCGGTTGCCCCAGGGCCCTCACGTTGCGCAATGAGCTTCACGACACCACGTTGCAAGTCCGAGAGCGAGGTTGGAAACTCCTGGAAAACTTGTTGATGGGAACTCCACGCAGCAGAACACACCAGCATCCATGTGCTAAATTGCGATTACAAACCTTCAAGCCGTAACATTGTTGTGAAGAGGATCCAACGTAATCTTATACTACCGCACATTGCTGCTGAAATCATATCCACACGCCAAACTCAAGCTTTGGAAATGAGGAATGCGTCCAAGTAGCAACCAGCCTCATCTGCAAATGTCATCCCAATTTGAAAACGGCATCTCAACAGAGCGTGGGCCAAACAATCTTTCCTCCTGGTTGTTTGGAATTGTAAACCTGATTGTGTACACCAGCAATTCAGAACAATGATTCACAGGGATTCACAAACGAAGGCTGGTAAGTCATGATGCTTGGAATCCCTTCATAAGCTATACCTTACGTCGAGGTCTGGAAGCCCAGATTTGCAGACCTTTCGACCAGAGCTCCGGAATCCAGTTTCGTAAACCAAGATCCGCAAACGCCGACGCCACGATTGGTTTCCCCGGATCCGTCCCAGGATTGCTGAAGCAGGGTCAAACAAAAATTGGTGGAAGTTCATTTCTGCCTTGAAGTGCGCGTCTGCCTTTATGTCCATGCCTCGTTTTCTTATTTCGTCCTGTTGAGGGAAAGGTCCATTAGCATTTGTCTGTTTGTTTCCCTGCACTCATTTCCTCTGCACGGGCAGCTGGACACCGGAAAATTCTGCAGTTGAGCCTGCTCCCTTGAGCAAACTCACCTGTTGGTTTTGTTCACCCGCGGAACAGTCGGCGGCACGTAGCCGAAAGGCTTAAAGGTCGGTCTGTCCATGCTCTGACTGGGCCATGGTGCGTTCTTTGAGCACGAGGCCAGGGGTCGGTGAATTCAATTTTCTGTGCGCCGTCGGCCAGCTTTCTATTGCTTGATATGCCTTGTTTTCTGACATCGTCACTAATGACAGCTGATGTCTGCGCGGCAGACATTTCCCCAGTCTCCCTTGCTTGATTGGGTGCATGCTGCCTGCTTTCGACTACTCCATTCGCACCTCGCTGCAGTGAATAGGTATGTCTTTGAGCTTCTCCTGAAGGGCATCATTCAACAACCTTCAGGAGGCTAATCCAGTGACAAACGTTTAGGTCCTGAATCTCTTGCGTGAACTCAGTGAGATTCGTCACGAGAATGCTGCCTGGATCTCCATTCTTGTCAGCCTTCGTCTTGTCCTTGATGCAGTGTAGAGCCAGCCCATCGCGCTCTGAAGTTCAAGCTGCGCAAAGCATGCCCAGCTTGCCTGAGCTGACACAACCTGCACTGTCCTGCGGCATCTCCATGACAGGCTGCAAGCTGTACTCTGGAGGCTTCTGGTCCTTCGCATTTCGGCTGTTTAGCAAGTGCGGCATAGTCACAGCATGACAGCTTTAAAACAAATTGATGCTTCTTGTGTAAGTCTGATTAGCTTTTGTTGCTACTGTAGCACGCAGCATGAAACAAGTGCATGGGAAGTCGTAGCTAGACGGCAGTCCTGGCTCGTGAGTCCTGGCCGAAACCTGAGCACCCGACGCAGCAGCAAGGGTTGAAACGTGAACAAGTCCTGTCTGGCGCCGGATTTCTATCCGGTCCCATATTGGCTTCTGAGTTCGGGTCTTAAGCATCTCCCGGACATCGATCAAAGCTGGAGAGGGGATGGACCACAAGCGAAGTGATTCGGCCTCCTGCGTGGGATAGCAGAGCTGTTGCAATGTAGCCGACAACACAACTACATGGTCCATGGTGATTCCACTTTCACCTGCTGGACGATGTCGCTGCGCTTCAGTGGCGTGAGCAGGAGGAGCGCTTCCTGTGTGTTCATTGCCAGCATTCAGCTGTGTGGGTGGGACTGTTTCCCGAACTGCAGAAGAGTCCGAAAGGAAATGCTTTTCATCTGACACATTACGGCGAACACAGTGGCTGCCTCCGCTGTGCACAGCCATTCTCGGCCGAACAAGAAGGACCTGGCGACGGGAGAAGTCATCAACTTGAAAGTCTCGAGCTGCTTTCTGCCAAGGCTTGGGCTGGCCCTCTCCGATTGACTTCAGCTTGCTGCGCACCCGCTTCGTAAACTCCTGGGTTTGGAGATTTTTTTTTCGAATCGCGAATGAAAATGTACCAAAGAGGTTTTGGGCTCCTCCTCCTGCTGCTTCATGGCCTGCTTCTCTGAAAGATCCTCTAACCACGAGTCCTCAGCACTGCTGCTATGTTTGCCTTTCAGCTATGTGGACGGCAGCATGGCAGAAAAGCTTCGCCCTCAAGCTTTGGGAAAACCACAACCGTTGCAGATTTGGCCCCTCTAGTGATCCACTGATGCCCTTTGACCTGGAACATGACATGATATCCCAACCACCCAGCCTCTGCTCTCCCATTCTTCCCCCTGAGCGTGCTCAAAATGTGGAATTCTGCCAGTGCTGCAAGTACTTGGCTACTTGGTCTCGCCTGGGTACCGTGAGAGCCCTTGACCCACCACATCAACAGCAAACGTACAGCACATCTGACAGCCTTCGTCTGTCTCTCATCATCTTGAGGTTGTGTCGCCGTAACTGAGTGCATTCAATCAAACTGAATTGCCGCTTGGATCTAAAACCAACCCATAAGCGCAACAGTATTTCGCGAGGTTAAAGAACGTAATATTTGAATGAGGATGCACTGCCGTCGCTCCTGGACTGAATGCTTGGGAATCCTCCCCCTCTTGTATTGTACTGGAGCACTAAGAAAATGTTCGTTAAAGCTGTGTTATTTCTAGCCAAGGCCCTGACCTTCACCTGCTGCTCAAAGTCGATTCCCCCAAGCGACTCCTCTTCTTGAGTTCACGTATCGACGGGCCGCCAACAACAAGTCCGTTCAAAAAAAAGCAAGCAGTCCATCTCCAAAGCGATGGTCTTGGCTGCATCTGCAAAGAAGTTATTCCACTCCTTCAAGCAACGCGTCGCAGCCGCACCCCTCTTGAGGCGTCATGCAGAAAGATTCCTTGTACGAGATCGTCCCATCGCTCGGATCCGTATCGATCTGCTTAAAGATGTCAAAAGGCCTCTGTTGAGATGTACATGCACCGCATCCGGCAGACCCGTGCAGGAAAGCAGCAAAGACCATCATGTTGGGCCGCCTCCAACCTGTCAGTCTCTCGGCGTCAATGTGCAGCAGCTGGAAACCTGTGTCCCAGACCTGAGCTGGTGTAGGAACGACATGATACAGGAATTGCAAGGCAGGCAAACTCAGATTGCGACCACTTGCGGTATCTTGCGGGTATTTCTCGTGTCAAACCACTTGAAGGCCCGCTTCAGGGAACCCAGCTTCTTTATGAAGACCTGCAGGCAGGCCGATTCTTTATGAAGATCTGCAGGCAGGCCGATGCATGGACCACGTGCCAAGACAGTCGTCGCAGTCTGTGCGTGCTAAGGGTCGGGCCCAGGCAAGAGCCAACTTGCCGGAAGCACCAATGGTTTGGATGACATTGGCGATCTCTTCCTAATACGTCAAGTAACATTAACAACTTTTCTGCATTATGAAAGAGAAGTTGAGCCAGCCAAGTTGGCCTGCTGCTTACACCTGCATACTGCTACACGGAGCAACGCATGGGCAGTCCAGCCTGCTCAGCTACGGCTTGGAGTTCAACCTCATCCATTGCCTGTTGCAGACCCATACCAACAATGCGGGCCTCTTGGTACGTCAACTGCGGCAAGAACCCTCTCACCTCAAAGTCTTTGCTGCCGATACCCTTGCGCAGCACGCGGCGCAAGCGCTCCTCAACCGCATCATCTGAGCGCCTTGCTTGACGTCTGATGAGACGTATGTATTGCAATTGCCAGCAACAGTACCACGCAATTTGAACTTAACCTAGCTGCACTTACCCTGCACTGCCAGGAGCTGACAGCTGACGCAGGTGTCGCTTTATAATGATTTTCGCCCTGTTCTCAGGGCGTACAACAAATCCGTTTGCAACAAAAAAGTGGCAGCACCATCATGTGCCACAGACCCCCTCTGTGCTAATCCACGGCGACAAGAAACTGCAGCAACGCGCCGAGTCCGTCTTCCTCTTCCACCTCTTCATCATCTTTGCCTCGATGAACCACATTGCACACAGTATTCCCAAATGCACTGGCGGCGAGTAATTGAAGCAAGCAGGCCCCCTGTGGTAGAACCAGCACTTCTACAAGAGCTCCAGCAAGATCTGCACATTTGGCAATGCGGGTCTTCTTTGAACCCAATGAAATGCTGGATACCCGTCTTAGATGAAGGTGGGATCTATCTCGGACACAGAAATGTAGGGGGGTCTTGGTATAGAGAGGATTCCGGGTTGCAGTATGTCGCAGTCCTAATTGTACAGGCTCCTGCACCCCCTCGTGATGACCCAGATGGGAAATATGATCAGCTGTCCACTTGCCCTACTTGCAACTAAAAACAAATCTTCGATGACTTTTTCAAAATGAAATTCCAGGCAAGTGTTGTTTTGGGGTGTTCCAATACAGGTACGGGTTGGTCAGACCTTGCACTGTGTTCCCTGCCATAGCCTCTAAGTCACATCCTTTCTCATCTCTTCAAAACCGCTTTGCTTCCTCTGTGCATCTTTCAAACCCTGATTGCCCTGAGTAGCGTGTGGTGTTGAAAGTCAACACCTCGCACCAAGACAACAAGACCAGTCAATATGCTAAGTTCACACCCTCGCTTCCTAAAGCAAGAGCAGCGATAGGTCATAATCGAATTTTACCTCTTATAGCCGTCCCATGGAAAGACCACATAAACTTTTATCTAAATTCTTTGTGAAGCCATCGCTGTCACGACCGTTCTCCTCCTTCGAACCTGAAAACTGAAAATCTGTTACGAACAAATGTCCACCTGCCTGTCAAACTTGGCGCAAGTCACCGAAAAAGAAACCTGCCCAGCCCTGCACTGCTTGACCATGCCTTCGTACTCGGCCTCCAGCTCTTGGGCAGACTTGGGAGGCACCTGGTCAATGCACGGTCTGAATAAAGACTTCAGCAGCCGAACCCCAAGATACAGAGCTGCTTTGCTGGCCGGCTGGCCTTCTCGACCTCCGCTTCTTCCACATCTGAAAGGCCACTCTCGGAGGAGCTGCCAGATTCATCCTGCGCTCAAAGCTCAAATGCCGGGACGCATCAGAATTTTGCGCCCTCAGCTGAAAAAAATACTATAAGGCCGTGAGCATTGATGTTCGTAACATGCGTAAACAGCGTTTGGAAATTCGAATCCGAATAAAAGAGGCTCCTGCTTGGCGGCGGCATGTAGGTTAGGTGCTGTCGTAACGCGAATCTCCTTGCTGCGACCTCAGTGTGGCCACGCACCCGCTGCATTGTGCACAGATACAAAACCGGCAACGCCTGACCACATCGGACAACCACGACCATCACGAAGACCATCATGGCAACACAACCTTTTTTGGAGGAAATCCTGCATGCCGCACCAAAAACAGCGGCCTATCTATGGTTCAGCGCGCGTGCCGCCATTCTGCGTATGTACATGCACAATCAGGATGCGAACCACAGGCGTAGCGAACATGGCAGCAAGGCTCCACCCCGCATTTGAATTGCTTGTGGCGCTTTACTGCTGCTGCTACTACTACATCGGTGTACTGCGCGCAGCCACTCATTCCACTCACAGTCTACTACTTGGTGCGCGGTGCATACCCGCCCGTGGTACGGAA
>CAJNIZ010043380.1:0-12734 GCA_905231905.1 Symbiodinium pilosum
AGGGTTATACTGGGGTTATGTCGGGATAATGGAAAATAGAATGGAAACTACTATAATATGTTGGGTTTATATTGGGATAATGGAAAAGAATATGGAAGCTATGGCGTGGACACTACTATAATGGGGTTATATAGGGTTTCGGGTTTATCCCAGATCCCACCCCTGCCTCCCAAAAGTTTTGGCTTTAAACGGCGTGCTCTTGAAGGCGAACGGGGTCGATAGAGGATGCCGACGACACATCTGGAAATTGCCTCGCATTATTATTGCTACTATTGTTATTGCTATCATTGTTGCTGCCATTACTAGTATTGCTTCTTATATTATTGCTATGATGATTACTTTTGCATCTAGCATTGTTGCAGCTTGGCGCTTTGATATCCTTGCATGTGCCCCTGACAGAAAGTGGGAAAAGGGTGCAGACAAAACGTCTGCGACCGCTTCGCGATTGCCTTGAAACTTGTGTGGTTGGAGAAAGACACCGCCGGCAACACGTCTCGGTAGGCGACAAGACTGGCTGGCGGTACGTGACCACGGCGGCTTGCGAAGCCTGAGTAAGAGGCTTTCAGCCACACTGCTCTAATGAGCAGCTGCAGGAGAAATTGCATTCATGTTGAAAGGGTCTACCAGTGTGTGCGGCATTATCAGGTCAATGCTGGGTTAGGACATGTTAGCACTACAAGGCTGCAGGCAGACAGCGTTACAGGTTGCCTCACGAAAAAAACATAACCTAGCACCAGCAGGGCTTAGGCGGGGCAGCCAAGGGATGATTCCTTAGACCTGCAAACGAGAAACCTCCCCCCGATCATGCAGCAAGCTTATGCCCTCAAAGGCGCTTGCAAAGCACGGGGTTGCGACCTGGGCATCTACTCTGGACCAAGCAGTATGCAATTGCCCGCTCAAGAGTATAATTGTAAGGTTCTAAGTCACGAGAAGCGTTGTTGAAGCTTGTCAGCCCACTCACTTGAATGCAGTTCATGCTACATGTATGAATCTACACACACACACATATATATATATATACACACATGCATACGTACATACTGTGCGAGGTACCCACTGCGGAGAGGGGGGGTGGGTAAAATCCAACAGCCGTCAATATCTTCGCGCAGTTACTACTACGTCCCTGGCGTCGAGAGCGTGAAGCTGTCCTTCAGTGCCACCGGCTGGATATTACTCCTATATTACCCGTATATTACCCCTATATTGCCCTTACATTACCCTTATATTGCCCTATAGTACCCCTATATTGCTCCTGGATTCCTGTCTTGGGGCCTTCCCGTTTGGGGTCTCCCCAGGGCTTCTGTAAGGCTTGGGCGTGATATGATGGCATTGATGAGAGAAATCATGGGAGAGTTTGCCTGGTATACATGATTCATGATCTCGACTTAGTGTGAAAGCATTTTGCAGAAGGCAAAGGAAGCAGTTTTCAAGCATGTGTGATGAACTGCCGCGTGCCCATTCATGCACTGCATGAACGTGGGAACCGATGCTCTGGACAACTTCATGCACACTTTGCATCTTCAATTTCAAGCTGTGGGTCTTGCACGCGGACCTGCTCTATGAGTTTTTTTTTGGGTCGTCGTTGGGTGGCTTGTGAATCATTATAGCACGGCTGCCTTCTTATTTACGAAGAGGACCATTAGGTTTCGGGAAAGTTTTCGATATAAGCCCCATATAGTCCCTATGACGGAGAATCAAACGGAAAAGCAATTCCAAAATTAAATGGAACCTACTGAATTAAGGGGTATGTATGCCTCTATGAGTCACTCCCGTCTCTAGGCAGATCGGGCCGGGGCTACGGCTTTTGGAGATTCACTGCAAAGCTTGCTGGTTGGGAGTAGGGAATAAGGAAAGATTATATTACATTTTTTTGGGTGAGTATGTTCTTTCATTCACTATGGCCACCTGTATGAAAATTGTGGGTTTTCCCGGGAGCTACAGCTTCATTTTGTCTCAGACCCCATACTTCAGCGCACGACCATCAGCATTTTATCTGTGAAGACGCAGCAGAAAGACTTCACGTCTCTGATCTCATCTTCCTGCTGCGGATCTACACAGGGCTGTAGCTGTGGCACCACCCTCTGTGGACGTTTCTTATGGTGTTGCAATTCAGGTCCGTGCCCCATTTAAAATGCAACAAGTCAGGAAGGCTCTTGAACCTAAACCCCAATATACAACCCTAAGTAATTCCAAATCTGACGGCTATACCAGAGCTATACTCGCTGAGCTTTTGGTTTTGCGCATGTGCAGGCCACAACTACTATGCTGCCCGCCCCGACGACCTCATCGCGGGGTCAAGGCTGGCTGTTTTAGGGTTTAGGGCTTACAGGAAGGGTTTACAAGGTTTATGGGGTTTATAGGGTTTGTATAGGGCCTAAGGTCTAGGGTTAGGGCCTAGGTCTGAGGTTTGAGGTCTAGGGTGTAGGGTTCAGGTTCGGGTTCAGGTTGTAGGGTCTAGGTTTAAGGTTTAGGGTCTAGGTTTTAGGGTCTAGGGTTTCGGGTCTAGGGCAAAATTGACGCTTACCTTCTTGCTGGAATACAATTACTGCTTACCCTTCTCTTCTCATGCTACATGTAAGCGGGAACGATTCCAATGTACGGCTGCGTCTCACACGTCGCATTTTGGGAGATTTTTGTCATACAGCTTTCCATGGGCTGGAGCCAAGAGTAGGTGACTTAAGTTCACAAATCATGTGGCCCAGATAGTCAGGATCCACAAGCTCAAGGGCGAACCTTTCACGAACCTAAATCTACAACAGAAAGAACATGATCCCAGTATCAAGCATCCCAACGCCCGCTCCACGGCTCTCCATGATTTCTGGACGTGACAGGTTGTATGATACAGGCTCCTAAACTGTAAAGAAATGCCATACGCCCAAATCCGTCAAACCTTGCACCCCGAACCAGGGAGCTCCTCTTCGGGAGCAGCGACGGTGCCGCCACGTCTGGCGCGCCAGTGACGACAGTCGCAACCCTGGGGGTAAGGGATCGGGTTCTCGGGATTTCTAAGGCGATGTTCAAGGTTCAGTGCTCAGGTTTTTCAGTCATAAGGTTCCGTAGGCATTCTGCTTCAACATGCGTGCTCCTTTATTTTTGAATGCTTCTTAAGCACTGTGGATTCAACTCCGCGCGGACCCAGCTAGAACGAATCGTGTGCGCCCAAGCAGCATGCTGAAGTGAAGCAGCACGGTGCTTGGTTCAGATTCCTGCCCAAGACTAAAGTAGTCTTCGTCTACCCTGTTGGCCGACCATCCGCCGCTTCACTTCTGAGTGCTGCTTTGGCGTGGCGGGTTCGTCGCGGACCCGAGGACCAACCGCTTACGCCCAAGCAGCACGCAAAGTTGAAGCAGCATGCAAATCCAAGCAGCTTGCATACGGAGGCTTTTGATTCAGGGGAATTCAGAAGAATGGGTTGTCGGCAATGATAGATGGTTATGTGGGGACATTCAGCCTATAGGAGTTAAGGTTGAGGTATGTATGGGTCACACTGCGACATTAGGGAGATATGCCCCCCTGGCTTCGCGCCTAAGGCTTATGTGTCTGACTCAGCGACGTGAAGATCGGGGGGGGAGGGGGGGGGGGGTGTAGATTTTTGACATTACCGTCTTCGTGTCTGCGCATTTACGATGGACCTCAAGTCATGTCACTGCATGATCAGTCTGACCGCCCTCCCAAGAGTACCCTATATAAGGGTCCAAGGACTCAACAATGCCGTATTAGGGCCCAAAGGCTAGAATCTGAATGGTATTTGGGACCTACAGCCCTATTATTTGTGTCCTTGGACCCTTATGGGTAGGTTTCTTTCACTGGGTTCCGTTTTGATTCGGCTTGATGCCAGAGAGTGCAAGTGCTCACAGCGAAGCAAACCCTCCCTTACCCTAAGAAGGTGGTCGTCCAGGCAAATGTCATCCGCCACATGGCTTAAGGAATGAGTGTGGCGCACCTCATAGCCTTTCTGTTCTTGAACGGTCTGTGTGTTATCTCCAGACGATGAAACAAGTGTAGACCCATACCTGACGCAATCCCTCTGGAACCCCTGCGTCATTCCCTGCAGCTTAGCAATATTCGTTCGTTACACAATCTTCCTACGCCCTGAACCTCAAACTCCGAACCCGCCAAGTCCAAAAGCTCCAAAGCGTCAACCGCTGAACCCCAACCCCGCCGAGTCCCTGTAAGCCTCCGGAGTTTTCCAAAGCCCCAGGTCCTGATGAACCACTCCGGTACGGTGCTCCGGCGCTTCGAACCGGGGGAGCCAATCATCCTGACTGTCGCAGAGGCTTTGCCCGTGGTGAGCCACATAAGTTGAGAGTTTAGAGAAGAAATCCTGTACCACCCCGGGTGCCACAATTCCGAAAGTACAGGAGTCAAGCGTGATTTCCTCATTTGACGGTGCTGTATATCGGCCTCGCGGAAGGAGAGGAAGGGCGTTCTCAGCTGAGATAGGGTCTCAGTATTCTGGGAGTTTTGGTGGGAAGTTCAAGTTCAGGACTATGAGGTGTCTCGGAGGCCCCAGTGGCCAGACATATGTTCCAGACCTTCAAGACCACAACATTTTGGAATTACGCTTCCGGGGCTCCGAAACTTGGGGCCTGCATCACAGCGAGTAGGGATCAACGTATAATGCGGAGGAAGTGGGATCGTTTTTCACGCAGGTATTGAGAGACTCTATTCCACATTTACCAACTCGAATCTTGCAGTGGACAACAAACTGGGAAAGATCATGGACAATGAATTTGAAATTGACCCTCCATGAAGCCCAACCCTGGGATTCAATATACAGTGGTGCAAAATATGTAGCATAGGCTTGCTGATCCAAAAAGTCCATGTAGCTCTATAGCATCTACTTGGGCCGTAAAATAGTTCTATGGGAACCTTTTGTTGAGCCTTAAGTATCTACTATATGAGACAGTGTCAACCGTATTGAGGGACCCTTAAAAATGGACATAGGCTTTCTCCTGTAGTTTAGTAGAGTCCCTAAGACAGTCTCTAAGGTCCATGAAACGAAGTAGGACATATTTATCCTTATAATCCCCTATATCATCCCAGTTTCCATTTCATGTTCCATTTGATTATCCATCGTAGTAGTTCCCTCTAAATTTGGGAAACCCTAAACCCAAAATCCTAGATACCCCTAGACCCGCATATCCCCCCTTACAGGGACCCCCAATTTTTTTGCAGCCCCCATATATTATGTACATGGACGCTTTGTGTGATCAGGTGCTGATGGCTGGCAAGGCTGAGGAGTTTGGAGATGATGATTCCAGGCCTTTTAGATTTGGTAGTTTCTGGAAAGGATTTAGGGTTAAGGATTCAGGGCTTAGGATACAGGGCTTAGGGTGTAGGATTTAGGGTTTAGGGCTTAGGGCTTAGGATTTGGGATGTAGGATTTGGGGCTTAGGATATAGGATGTAGGATTTAGGGTTTAGCGTCCAGAGCTTAGGATGTAGGATGTGAGAATAATGGAAAATCAACTGGAATGGGAATGGGAAATGGAATGGCAATTGCTATTCAGGGTTTATGCTGCATGGGATAATATAGATCAGAATAAATTGAAAATCAAGTGGACAGGACATGGACCGTAAACGGGAAGCCCTCATTTAGGGCAAGGGTTTTTTAAAGGAACCCGAAAATCAAGTGGACATCAAATGGAGCATAGCATGTAAACTACAAAGTTTTTGGGCTACCTTTTCGAGTAGTGGAAAATCAAGTGGACATGAAATGGAAAAATAGAATGGAGGCTACTGTACAATTTAGGGTTAGCTTTACATATCAGAATTGCGGAGATGAGATGGAAAATTCAAATGGAAATTGCTAACTGGCATGAGGGTTGAGGGTTGTGGATTCGAACAATGGACTCTGAAATGGAAAGCGTATGAAAAGGAAGTTCTAGGGAGGGTTTAGGTTTAAGGTTATTTTTCGGTCCTGTCATTCAGGGTTATGGCTATCCTGTAGGTCTCCACTTAGGGTAACATAACGTTACCCCATGTTGAGACACAGGGTCATTTTCTTGGAAGGACTGTGCAGTCTTGAGGAATGCCATAATACGCAGGGTCATCCACACAGGGTCCCAACAGGGATGCAGGGATGGGGGCATGAAGCAAGATGATCGGATACTTCAGGGGCAGAGCCTCGTGGAAGCTTGTGCAAGGCTGCTTTTGGACGGCAGATACTACAACTTCGAGGAGCGACACCTGGCAGCAATTTGCCAGGCCCGAGTTATGATGATGCAAGGATACAATACTCGGAGAAAATTGCCAGAAGAATTCCCAGATTCCATATTCTATAGCCAAAGGCCAGTAGGCCATTATGTCCCTAACCGCCCGTAGTTGTCCATCATTTTGGGTGCATGTCTGTTTTCAGGATTTTCGGAAAGGAAGCCTGTGACGGTGGGTAATTAGCAAGACAAGACATAGCATACAGGCATTCTGCGATTCAGAGTTGCGAGATGTTTCACCTTCGAGGGAAGCAGGCAAAACTCATTTTCCTATATCAGTGCCATCACGGGCAATCTTAGACTTGTGTTGTGCAACATTGTAGTTTCCACAAAATAGCTCGACCCCAAGATAGACCCCCTTTATTACACCAATTATACCTGCATAAAGCCTTCTCATAGGAACACCAAAAAGGTAGCCCGAATTCGGAAAACCCCAGTCCCTGTAATCCTCCCATATAGTCCCCAGTTTCCATTTCATGTTCCATTTCCTTTTGCTTTTGATTCTCCATTATAATTGTTTCCAAAATTATGGAAACCTTAATCCTAAACCCTACATACCCCCCATAGAACCCCCCATATCCCCGTTTAAAGGACCCTTAACTTTGGGAAACCCAAGCCTAAACCCTACACTCTGAACCCTGAACCCTAAACCCTATACATACGTCCCACAAAAAAACACCCTATACATACCTGGCTGTAAGCTCCGAGAGTCGCCAAGGAGTGATGCGAGCAGAGTCGGGGAGCGGTCCCAACGGGCCGCCGCGCCTTGGTTTAGGATTTAGGGTTCAGGGTTTAAGATATAGGGTTTAGGGTATAGGATTAGAGTTTAGGGTTCCAGATTTTGGGTTTTGGATATAGGGTTTCGGATGTAGGGTTTAGCGTTTAGGGTGTAGGGTTAAGGGCTTCGGGTTTAGGATTTAGGGTTTAGGGCCTAGGTTTCAGGGTTTAGGGTTGAAAGACCAGAGGTTTGTACCCTGGGGTAACCCTCTTAGGTTTCGGGTCGCAATACTCTGATCATGGTCATTTTCCATGACTTCGGGACCATAACCCAAGGCTACGAACCCTACAGGGGTACAACGGCAAACTCCCTCATGGCAAGGATTCCTGGTTGGGGTTGAGGTGCTTCCTAAGAATCTGGACTGTGCTGGAGTACATACAGGTGAGTATAGTCAGCTTTTAGAGAGTAACCCATTTCTGCCCTAGGCTCTCGTAGAAGCGGTTAACAGCTCCAGCTTTTCAGGGACAGGGGCGGGCGACCTGATAACTAAACAATGGGGGAAAAATATTATGGGGAAAATATGTGTCCCCGATTATTTCCCCAATTGTTTAGGATTTAAAGCTTTTGAGGTTCTCGTTTTGTGCATGGGTAATTCTATCCAATGACTTCAACTTCACAGCCTGGTAATTTTCCTAAGCAGGTTGGCCAGAGCCCAATACAAGGTGGGACAAAAAGGCCATTTCAGTCTCCATGAAAAAGACTGCCAAGCACATTTTGGGGAGATTGGAATATGCACCCTCCCTCCTCCAAAATAGTGTAAGCCTACGACTTCAAGTTGCTGGGTCTGCCGCTCAGCTACTCCAAGGTGGGTCCTTGCCGGATCTCAAAGGACACTAGAGCCGTGAGCGGATATTTTACTTCAAGGATACGACCAGGTGGCTAAGGACGTCGGCAGAAGCAGCCTGCTTGCCATAATGCTGCTTGTCATGAGGCTACGATTAACTGGCGCCGATGTGACAGTCAAGATCTCGTACACAAACAAGGCCTGGTGTTTTGCTTTGTTATCCGTTTTACTGCTGCTGCCATTGTTGTTGCCCTTGCTCGTTACTTGCACCAAGACTTGTACCGCCGCCACAGCCACTACCAGCAGCTCCCCCAACCACCATGTTTGCTGAAATGGGGCTTTTACCAAGAATATCAAGAATTCGGGAGGCGGTGTGTTCGCGCAGTACAGAAGTGAGGGCCTCTTATATGCATCTCGTGTGGACCAGATGTGGCCATCCCCTCCAAAACATACTGCTTGTAGATGAACCAGTCAGAAAAACTTCGATGGACATGTGCAAGATGCGCATGTCGAGTTGTAGCAGTTTGGCGATGTCGGCTTGTATGGAATTATCCTCCCTCTGCTAGGTCACCCCCTGCCAAGCATGGTTGGTCTCCCGAAAAGCTCTCATTGGACAAAAGCCCTCATCACGCGATGTTGATCAAACATGACATGGTTGGGAGGGCTCGTCCATGGCCATTACCTTCTCCTACTTTGTTGCTGCTGCTGCTGCTGCTGCTGCTGCTGCTGCTGCTGTCAAAGCTACCAGGCTTGTTATCCATGTGACCCCACTACCACTACAAGCACCACCGTCGCCTCCGCCACTACTCTCAAAAACCACTGCCACTGCCACAGCCCCCACTCTTCCCCCACGCCCCGCGGCCCCCATCGCAATCGCCACAACCACTGCCGCCGCCACCGGACCGCGCCGCCGCTGCCACCGCCAGCACCATCAAAGTCAGCACTACCGCCAGCACTGCCACTACCAAGATCATCACCTGTGGTGTCATGCTCAGGGCTACTGCCGCATGGAGAAGGACTCACCTAGACTTTGGGTTTCGGGGACTCCGAACTCACAAGCCTGCGCTCTCAGTGGACCCGTTGATGATGCATCCAAAGTAGCTGTGGTCAAAACACCTGGTTCAGGCTGTGTAGTTGGCGCGAGTAATGATCGACATGCCCTGAACACCTCTTCTGAACAGCACATACATCCTGTGGATTTCCTCCGCGCCAGTTTTAGGGACTGACCGGACTGAAGCGGCCGCTGACCTTGCGGGCCAAGGTGGCATGCATCACCGTTAGAGCCAAGCGGGGCTGGACACAGAAAGTGCGAAATGCAGTCCCTGGCTTAGCTAATCAGGTACGCTCAATGTCGTTATAGTCCCCTGCTGCCCCTGGCACTGGCAAGACGCCAGTTTTTGGTGTGATGCTTGTGATCTTACATCCACGGAGGCATGGAGGGGACTTTAAGTATCGCGGCCAGGGAGGGGTGAAGTTTGGGTGGAAAGACCGCATAGAAACCCCAACAGCTAGGAGTATTGTCCATGTACCATCTGGTATGCTCGACTATGCGCCAGCGCCCTTTCTACTTGTACTCATGTAAGCCTCATCAGGCATTGTGCTGTGACAGGCAGTTGGTGATGTGTGTTCCTGAGGTGCCGCACCCGTGCTAGCATGTGTCCAACCCCCTTATTCTCAGAAACATCTTTAAAAACCTCTGGGCGACTTGCACACGGAGACTAGGTCATATCTGCATACGACTCATGTCCCAAGGTCTTCAATGATCAAGGGGCCTTCTGGACGAGGACGTACCATGGCTTCAAGGCAAACGGGCATCTGTCTCCTGGCTGCCTGCATTGCTGATGATTACTTACGCGAGTTGCGATTCCATGTTCGCCGCTGCTGCTGCTGCTGCTGCCGCCGCCGCCGCCGCCGCCGCCGCCGCTGCTGCTGTGGCTGCTGTAGCAGCGCTGGTGGCTGTTGTCGCTGCGCTTGTTGTTCAGTTCCAACCCCTGTCGTTACGTCGTCATCATGGACATGCTGACACTGATTATTGTGGGCCCATGTTGTTTGCCAGCATCAGTTCATACGATCCCGGCAGTCACACTATCGCGTATTGCTACTGCAAGAGCCCTTATTACTTAGTACTTGTGCCCACCTGCACCCAGTCCAACCACCCACAAGAAAGGATGTTGGATATGGGGCAACGCACTGTGGCAAACAGCTCTTACGGGCTTCCGCTGCTCACGCAGCTGCAGTACTTTTCGCTTCTAAGTAGTTTTTCAGCCAGTCCGTAGAGATGTGCTTCATGTGTTCATGCATCATGATGATTAGCAGCCATCATCATAGCAGGGATGACAGTATAAGAAACAAGCATGATTATTCATTTGAAGCATGAGATTTGGGGTTGGAAAGCCGCAGCCTGGATGCAGATCTCCTTCGAGAGCAGCGGAGTGTTCTCATCCTTTGACTCCTTCGTCTCTCGTCTTGGATTAACCACGGGGTCTCTCAAAATTGGGGTAGTGCGGATTCTAATGTGATGACGGTGGTCGCTTTTAAGAGGCATTCCATGGGGTAATTCGGAACAAGCTCCCATTCAAGTCAGGTGAGGCGTATGCGGCATGGGTCCACAAGGTTCCCAGTAACAAGGGTTGTCGTTTTTTGGGTCTATCTTGGGTTCCGCCTATTTAGACAAGCTACCATATCTTCTTGCGGGCCTTTGAAAAGCGTCATCTGGGGATTGGATCTTGGGTTTACACGGCCTGCCCAGGGCCGGTAGATATAGGCAGTGTCTGGCTTCCTAAACCCTAAACCCATCCACTCGAGTTGCGAGTTGCAGGTTCAGGCACGGACCCCTCGAGAAGGCTTTTGATTGTCCTGGTGGGGATGTGGGCCTGCCTTGTTGGTTTGGCATGTTTTGGGTAGCATGCAGCTCTGGTGTTCTCAACATTCCATTTGATCTTCGGCTGTTGGCACCTATGATTCTCTTTGTCTTGTAAAGCCCTGACGCAACCAAGGCGCTGTTCGAGAGTCGTGAGCTCAGTAAGAACAAACCTTCAGACATCTACGGTACCACTACTCGTATAATATTTGGGCAGTTCTCATAACAGGGGGTACCCTTTCTGGGGGTCCGAATAGTATTTGGGGTATGTATTGGGGTCTCGCTTTTTCTGGAAAACTACCACTCACTGTATACACTTGAAGACTTCTAGGAATTACGCTATGCCCAGTGCACAGGCCATTGTCTTTACACTAGATACTAGACCATCCGGACGCGTCACTTTCAGGTCTAACCATCCTGTTCATCTGGCTCCAAGTACCGTCAGCGCCTTGCTCTAGGGTTGCTTATGAAGTTTTAGGATCTAAGATTTAGGGTCTGACATGGGCCGTTCTCAAAGAAGGGGTACTAGACTTCAGGGGTCTGTAGGGGCGATGAGGAGGTTGTGGAGGTTCTCAGTAGGACTTGAGAGTAAAGTCAAGCCCTCAGGACAGTATATTACCCATGAAATCCCAACAGAATACCCTCAACCCCCCAAGAATTCAGATCCTCACGAAAGTGCACAGAATCCTGACTCATAAGAACCCAACACTCTGCTACCAACCCCCTAAAACCAGTCAACATCTAAACACCACAAATACGCAGCCGGGGCGGAACGTTCTGTAGAAGCTCTGAAGTTAATTAAGTCCGTTTCCGTAAGTAGGATCAGCCCTCCAGCCGCAAGCCTCATACTCCGGCACCCAAAGGCTGAACTCCTAGCATCCGCTTTGATAACCCCTTTGCTGCTCCCTTATATCATCCCTCATACAAATTCCCTTTAAGGAGTTTAGGCTATAGCTCATCTCCAAACGGATTCCTTGTTTTCCTGTCAGATTTCCGACGGTATCCTGTAGCAAGGTTTTCAGTGAAAACGTGTTTCTTGCCGGGTCTCGAAATCAATCTTACATGGCTGCGCGAGCTATAACATCATTGCTGCAGATTTTCATTTTTTTTCTTTCGGTCTGTTTGCGGTATGTCAGAAACTCCTGCTACTTGTTGTAGAGCGGCTTGGCACCAGTGTTTGGAGGCATGTGAGACCCCTAAACACCTGAGCACCCAGAGTCTGATCCTCAACGGATCCTCTTTGTGCTTTGAGGAACTCGCTTACTGAGACCCTGCACATGCTCCCCTGATGAGTGCTACAGAACAGGCATGATAATGTACTGCGGGGTCCTGATCAGTGAGCTAGACCCGAACAAAAATCTCCCCCAAGGCAAATTTGAATCGTAGTTTTCGATTAACTCCGATGGGACCAGGGTTCTGGGTTTGGTAGCTGAGGTAAAAAGGTTTTGCATCAAAGCCCCTAGGCCTGCCGCCAAACAAAAAAAATGCTCCAAAAAAATCGCAGAAGTCAGCATCCCCAAACGAACTGAGGCGTACCACACTAATTGGGTTCGACGTGACCCGGGATCCAGGAGTCTGTTGAGGCCTGCGAAACACCGCCCAGGTCGCTGATCATCTACGTCTTAGCAGCATTCTTCCTTGGCACCCTGTCCAAGGTTTATTCAAGTGTGCCGATCTCAGTGGCTAGCTGATTCAAGTGCGGTCCTCATTGCTGCCCCAGATATGACTCTGAACGGTGAATATGTTTTGCCATTGATGGCGATGCCAGTTCAGATAGCTAAACGTCGCGAGTGTAGCCGGCGGTTTGGGCTTGTGATGTTCACGTGCCATGAAACATATGGGATTCTACTTGTAGCTGCTTGGCGGCAGCTGCATCTGTAACAAAATGACCTCGCATAGCCTTTGCACCCTTGCCAGTCGAACCACGCGACTAAAAGTCGGAATCAAAGCGGTAATCAGCGTACAACCCATACACAGCCCATAGATTAAAAAAAAGAAAAAGAAAAAAAACTGTCGTCCGCCAGAGTGTCCTCTGAAACCCTAGGCTCGAACTTGAGGTTTCAACCTAACCTCCATTGATATGGGGGTTTCCCAAAAT